>ML806262.1:0-19649 GCA_009831015.1 Picea engelmannii | reverse complement strand
ATGTAGTCCATCTAGGTTCATGATCTACTCTTTTGTAGTTTCCTTCATACTGATTGAAGCTTCTTTGATTCCTGAAGGTAGGAGGTCTTCTTGGATATTCATCTCTTTTGTAATCATTCCTTCTTTCTGGTATCCCGGTCCACTTCTCATCAACTGTTTGTGTAGCTCTTTCTTCAACCTTCTTGTTGGTATTTGCATCTTCTTTGTATGAATTTTCAGCCATCCATCCAAGATGTGTTAAGTCTTTTGTCACTTGAGAGTTTCTTAAGCTCTTCCTCAATGAGACAACTTCTTGTTCAAGTTTCTCACAATCTTCTTCTTTCTTCATCATTTGGACATTCCTTACTTCTCCTATTCTTGTTTCTTCTTTGAGTAGAGTTTTCAAGGAAATGTTTTCTTCTCTTAGTTTCTCAAAGTCTTCTAATTGTTTCTTCAAGCTTACAACTGTCTTTTCACAACTACCCAATTCACTTCTTAGTTTTCTATGCGTATCTTTGAGCTTGCTATTTTCAATCTCAACATGCTTCAATTTTTTAAGATTCTCGTCTTCTTGTTGAATAATTTATGCTTCATGATTTTCTTCTTCTTCAGTGTCATCTCTTTCAATCCTTGGATGAGGACATTCAAATTCAACATGTCCCACTCCTTCACAGTTAAAGCAAAAGAACTGAGCTCTATTTTCTTCTTTGAAATCTGAGATGTTGTAATTTGCTTCAACTTCTTCTTCTTCTTCTTCTGCTTCTTCTGAGCACAAAGGTCTTGTAGCTTGTCCCAAATCTCTTTTGATGATGCAAATGATCCCACCTTGGATTTCACTGAATCTGTCAATCCATCCAGGATGGTATCTATTGCCAATTTATTGTTCCTTTTTGCTTCCTTCTAAGTTGTAGTCTTTGGTTTCTTCAAAGCATTGTATCCTGAAGCAACTGAGAACCAAACATCTACCCCAAGAGCTTTCAAGTAAGTTTCCATTCTATTACTCTAGTATTCAAAATTGCTTCCATCAAATGGTGGAATCCCATTTGGAATTTTGTCTTCCATTTCTTCTCAGGATTTTCCTTCTAGTGGTTAAACTATATTGAAGGTAACCCGCTCTGATACCAATTGTTGATACTTAGAACACATCACCAAAAGACTCCATCCTCCCTTGAAATTCGGCCTTCTTTACTTTTGATTTCCTATGAAATTCGACTTGTGTATCAAATGAATGTATAGTGATATTTATTTATACCATTTATGTCACTTCATTTTAACATTAGGGCCAAGCTAACATTTTCTTATTTTGTAATTCTTTTATTTAATTATCTTCAGGACCTACATGTACTTCCTTCTTCAATTCACTTTGTCATCTTCGAAAATTCATTTCTATTCAAACATGAGGATCCACGTGACATGCCACATACCACTAGAAACAACGTGATGTATACTATCCATCCATGGGTGTTTTATCTGAATGTGCATTGTCCTTCATGTGCAAATACCTTCATCAATCTTGCGGTCCAAAACCAATGACTAGGGTTGACATCAATGACAACAACCAATCTTCCAACACTTTGTAGATGGTGAAAACTATCTTGGTCTAGAGACTCCAACATAGAGAATGCTAAAGTTATTGGAACTCATGAAGGCGGACTATACAGACTACTAGAACGAAATGATGAAGCTCTTATACATGATGAAGTCAATCCCAGTGAACTTTGACATAGAAGGTATGCTCATCTTAACTATCAAGCATTACCTTTCCTCAAGAAAATGGTTGAAGGAATATCAGAACTACAATCTACAAATGAAGGAATTTGCAGAGGATGTGTACTTGGTAAAAATGTTAAGAAGCCATTCTCAAGTAGCAATAATGGATCTAAGGAAATCCTAGATCTAATACATTTATATGTTTGCGGTCCGATGCCAGTAAAGTCTCTAGGAGGTTCTCTTTATTATGTAACCTTCATAGATGATTACTCAAGAAATACTTGGTTATATCTCTTGAAGACAAAGGATGAAGTTTTTAGCAAGCTTCAAGAGTTCAAAGCATAAATAGAAAACATCACAAGCAAGAAAATCAAGACTTTGAGAACAGATAATGGAGGAGAATACACATCCAAGGAATTTGTTGCCTTTTGCAAGTCAGCGAGGATTAGGAGGGAGCTAACCGTTCCTCATAATCCTCAACAAAACGGTGTAGCAGAAAGGAAGAATAGATCCATTGAGGAAACCGTGAAGGCACTAATGAATGATCAAGGTTTATCCATGTATTTATGGGGAGAAGCAGCCATAACATCAATATATGTTCAAAACAAAAGTCCCCATTACATATTGAAGGATATTACTCCAGAAGAAACCTTCTCAGGAAAGAAACCCAATGTGGAACACTTAAGAATCTTTGGGTGCCATGTTTACATTCATATCCCCAAAGATAAAAGAAAGAAACTAGAACCCTTAGGAAAGGGCATATTTGTTGGATGTAGTGAATCATCCAAAGCCTACAAAATCTATATTCCATAACAACATAAGATTGAAGTCAACAGAGACGTAACCTTCAATGAGAAGATGGCCTTCAATAAATCTATAGAAGAATCTATGGAAGAAGAAGAATATGAAGAGCCCAAAGAAGAAAGCACATGTCTTCCACAAAGTCAGAATGAAGAATCAGAACAACTTGATCATCCGATAAAACCATGTGAACCTATTGAATCAGTCATTGTACCCAAAACTAGAAAACATCTTTCTTGGCTTGAAACTACTCTACAAGAAGCAGAAAAACTCAAAGCCCCAAGTGGCACCTTCAAAGAAAGCAAAAAGCCGAAAATATTCTCCAGCTATGCAACATGTATGACAAAGCTTATAAATGAAGAACCCACCACATTTGAAGAAGCAGCTCAAAAGAAACATTGGAAAGAAGCCATGAAAGAAGAACACCAGTCTATCATGAAAAATGACGTATGGGAAATTGTGCCTAGACCCAAGGAAAAATCAGTGGTAGCTTCAAAATGGGTCTATAAGATCAAACATGCAATAGATGAAAGCATGGACAAATACAAGGTGAGGTTTGTAGCTAGATGGTTTTCCCAGAAGGAGGGAGAAGATTATGACGAAACCTTTGCTCATGTTGCTAGATATACCTCTATTAGAGCCATTATGTCTCTTGTTGCCTCCATGGGGTCGAGTCCACATCAGATTGATGTAAAGACAACTTTTCTCAATGGAGCAATTGAAGAAGAAATATACATTGAAAAACCTCAAGGTTTTGAATTACATTCCAGAGACACTCATGTTTGCAAATTAAAGAAATCCCTGTATGGACTCAAGCAAGCTCCAAGAGCTTGGTATGCCAGAATTGATAGTTACTTAGTAAGACTTGGTTTCTCTAAGATTCATGCAGATCCAAATCTCTACTACAAAGTTATGAACAATGCACCTGTGATTATACTATTGTATGTCAATGACTTATTCTTAACAGGTGCAGAGTCTCTCGTCACCTAGTGTAAAAATGAATTAGCTTCTGAGTTTGACATGAAAGATCTTGGTCTCATGCATTATTACTTGGGACTAGAAGTATGGCAGAAGCATGGTGAAGTCTTCATTGAACAAGGAAAGTATGCAATGAAGATTCTTCAGAAATTTGGAATGATGGATTGCAAATCCATGGCCACTCTTATGAACACAAACATAAGAAATGAAAGAGACTCAGATTCTGATCCAGTAGACCCGTCCCTATACCGACAATTGATTGGGTCGTTGATGTATCTAGTGAATACTTGACCAGATATTTGATTTGTTGTAAACAACTTAAGCCAGTTCTAGGTGGAACCCAAACCTGAGCATTGGATAGCTACAAAGAATGTTCTAAGATATATTCGTGGGACAATAAACTATGGTTTAAGATACACCTCATCTAATGATATACAACTTCATGGATTCACTGATTTAGATTGGGCAGAGAGTGCAGAAGACAGAAGGAGTACTTCAGAGATGTGTTTCAGTTTGGGCTCTACTATGGTATCATGGGCCAACAGGAAACAAAAGTCTGTCACACTCAGGACAGTAGAAGCAGAATATATCGCAGCATGTGAGGCATGTACTGAAGCAGTATGGCTAAGGAATCTAATTTCTGGATTATTTGATCAGGTAACAGATTCGATCATAATATTTTGTGACAATCAAAGTTGTCTGAGGCTATCAGAACCCCCAGTGTTTCATGACCGGTCAAAACATATTGAGATCAAATACTACTTTATTCGAGATAAAGTACAGGAAGGAGAAGTGAAACTCCAGTATATTTCCACAGATGAGCAGATAACAGATATTCTGACAAAGCCTTTGTCCAGGATAAAGTTTGCGTACTTATGGGACAAGATGGGGCTCGTGGAGATAACTCCCTTAGCTGAAAGAGAAGAGATGGCTCCCCAGTTGGGAGGGACCACTGATACATATTATTGATTCATGGGCAGTCATTTTCCAGTTTGGAAAAAGGTCTAGGTTGGGCAGTTCCTTTCTAGTTTGGAAAGTGGTTCGAGATTTCTGACGGGTAGGAATTTTATAGTTCGAAAAATGGTCCATATCGGGCAGTCATTTTCGCAATGAAAATGGTTCGATAGATTGTCGATGTACCATAGACAATGATTCCCCTTGTGGTTAGTGTGGGGGAATGGTCGAGGATAATCATTCTTCTTGGCAGTCACTCTGAGTAGTGGTCAAGTAGAATGGTCTGTCTCACCAGGAAGTCATTCTTTCGAAGTTCACACTTGTGAGCAGTTTCAAAGGATGGTGCGTTTTGGAGGTTGGTGCACGACAATCATTTCCTTAGAAAATGGTCCGGACAATCATTCCCTAGGGAAAACTCATTCTATCCAGGTTGCACTATGATTAATGCCAGAGGAATGGCCCAGTTAGGTGAATGGTCTAGGTTCAACAATCAGGGACAAACATTCCCTAGGGTAGACTCATTCTCTCTAGGTTACACTATGATTAGTGTCGGAGGAATGGCCCAGTTAGGTGAATGGTCCAGGCTCATAAATTAGGGACAATTATTCTTCTATGCTTGGGAAGAATACTCCAGATAGCCCATGGTTGATGTTTTATTTTTTGAGAAAGATACTCTTCCAGATCTCATAGATGTGAGTGGAAGAATGGCCTAGATGACTCAGTTTGTATCATGATATTGTTTATACAGATTGATATCAGATGATATGATTGTTGTAGAGACTATATGTATCTGGAAAATAGTTGTATGTTATTGTGGTGGATGTGATCCACTGATAGTGATTGTGGGTCACTGGTTAGTAGTAGTGTGCTATTGAGAGTGGTTGTGTACCACTGGATAGTACTTGTATACTACTATGAATAAACACAGTAGTGTTCTACTAGATGGCATTGTTCTGATTGCGATGGAGACTATTTAGTTGGATAATGATGATGGTGCTCGTGATTTGATCATGAGATAGCATGTGTGGCTATGTTGATGCGACCAATTGAATGGTCTATTTGTGATCAAGACCATTGTCTTTTATACCTCCCTAGCTAGGAGGGAGTGTTGATATTATGGTAGTTGCGGGAGGTATTAACCTCCACTTGCAACCTTTGATGAGACTAGAATATTCCACGAAGCAAGAGAAACCCTAAAGCCTTGGATAATAACCCTATAAGACAAGTCGGCTAAAGAGAATAATTAATATTGCGTTTTTAGCCCCCAGGAAGAGAATTCGGCCCAAACAACTAAGAAGGAGCAGTATAAATACATGACGTTGTAGCTTATTTGGGACTCACTCACTCGCAACTGCAGAAAACCAGTTGTGCGCAAGTTTGGAGAGGATTTGTAGTTGCAACTACTGCAACTTGTATTTTCGATTTTTCTGGCTTGGACTTTCTACTTGGTCTTTGGTTATCTTTGCTTGCTGCACTAGCCTTGGTTTTTGCTACCATAATTCTTCTCTCTGTCAAGGTTAAGGTGCTCGGGGGTGGCCTTTGTGTGTATGGTTGGATGACAATATTGTTATATTATATATGGTTAAACGACCACGCTCACTTTTCTAACATTCTATTAGCAAGTTCCCTTGACCTATGTGTCCACGATCTGATTAGTGGATTCATGTTCCATGAAGTTGGGGTTGAGCTTTATTGGTGTCAATTGTTCTATTATCTTTGAGGTGTCCAAAGGAGATCCACATTGAACACTGGGTGCAAGCCAAGGAAGGGGACAATGTTGAGCTTAAAATCATTGTCGCCCACGACCTTGGTGATGGTGTAAGGTCCATATTGGAATGGACGAAGCTTCTGATGGGGCCCTGTAAAGTGTTCTTTCTGCAAGTGCAACCAAACTTTGTCTCCCACTTGAAACTTGTGTGGCATTCGGTGTTGATCATGGCGCTGCTTGTACTTGGCATTAGACTTCTATAAAATATCCTGAACATGTTGGCAGATGTGTTGGATCCGTTCAATGAACTGGGTGGCTTTGTCAGTTTCAGTTGGAACATGGGACAAGTCTTCTTAGTTGGCCGCAAAGGGTAGTGCAACATCCATGGGGCACAATTGTTGAAATCCCAACCCCACCTGAAAGGGGTTGTGGTTAGTTGAGCTATGTATGGCTCTATTGTAGTTGTGTTGAATATAGGGAAGACTCTCGTCCCATGTACGGGGGTGCTTGGAATTGTACATGCGTGGGATATGCACGATCATCTGTTTGATGACCTCAGTTTGGCCACCCATCTGGGGGTGGAAGGCGATGGATTGGTGAGCTTGGTGTCTGGTAGTGACCAGAGGCTCGACCAAAATGTGTTGAGGAACCGACTATCCCGGTCTGAGATAATGGTTTGTGGTATCCAAAAATTTACCCACACTCGTTCAAGGAAGAGCTTGGCAGTGGCCTTCATTGTGATGCTCTTCTTGTAGGCAGCCAGAATCACCATCTTGGAAAAGCGATCAACAACCACAAAAACACAGTCATTTCCCCGCTTGGTGGACGGAAGGCCCAACATGTAGTCCATTGAGATGGATTCCCAGGGCTTGTTAGTAGGCAGAGGGGTGTACATGCCTTGTTTATTAGTGGTCGGTTTGGAAATAGCACAGGCAGTACATGACTTGATATACTTCCTGACATCCTGTCGAAGTTTCAGCCAGTAGAAATGTTGTTGCAACACTACCACTATCTTTTCTACGTCAAAGTGTCATGCCTCCTGATTGTAGTGGGCATCCAAAATCAGCTTTGCTCGCTCGCTTAATGGAATGTAAAGATGGCCTAGATGGCACAACAACTCATCTTGAAGATGGAAATTAATGACAGTTGTGTTTGCGCCCAACATCTAGTAGGTTGTGGCAAATTCAAGATCTTTCTCATAGAGTTGGGGCCATCCGAAGGTCTCGTGGTCACAAGAGTCTAGCATCGTGGTGAGCGTCGTGACTGGATGTTGGATGAGGAAATCAACAATGCAGTTGGTACTTCCTATCTTATACTTGATGTTGAGGTGGAACTACTGCAAGTATGTGGACCACTTCTCATGGCGGTCATTATGCAATTTGCCTTGTGTCTGCATGAACTGCAGTGGCTTATGATTAATGTTGATGACTGTCTCCTTCTTGAGAATGCAATGCCTCCACTAGCGGAAAGCTTTCACAATGGAGTACATTTCTTTATCGTAAGTAGGGTACTTACATACGACATCTAATAGTGTCTCACTATGATAGGCCACGGGGTGGTCGTGCTGAGTGAGAATTGCGCCCACAACATAGTCTAAAGCATATGTCTTGATCTCAAAGGGTTGTTGTAGGTCAAGTAATGAAAGCATTGGGGTTGAGCACAAGAGTTGATTCAAATCATCAAATGCTTATTGTTGGGACATGCCATATTCTCACGCAATCTGTACTTGCCCAAATCCTAAGGCAAGTGGGAAGAGATTGGCGTAACACGGGGGTAATCCTGTCGTTGTCACCTCAATAGGGTACCCCTTTCTATTTAAGAGGAGGATAATCCCACTCCAAGGGAGACGTCCCAAGACCTAGGGGGTTTGAGGAAGGGAAAAGGACAAGGTAAACTACCCCTCTCTCTCAAGGTCACTCAAATCAAGTGTAAGTCTTGAAGCATGAAGTGAGGGATTAAAGGAATGTACCTGCCCTTTACCAAGACAACAACAAACGTTATGGCAATTTATGTTCAACAATTGATATTAATGCTTCAACAATACATCAAGTTCACAAAGTAAATGTTGGTAGCTAATGTAGGCAGTAAATAACAAGTAGATAACAGTAATAAGTAAATGATAACCACTGCAATGTATCTCAAAAAATGCACTTGTATAGACAATATAACAAGGTATTTAAAGCTCTAATGATAGCACTTCATCATATGCAAGTTCTAGAGATCTATCAATCAACAAATGAACTTTCACAAATTGTCCAAGATAACTGTAACAACAACAAAATGAGAGTAATGACAATTGTAATAAACCTTCAGAAAAGCACTTTGTATCAACTATTCAATGCACACTTTAACTCTAATTGATAGTACTTTGCTTCATGCAAATTTCTGGGTTGATTTAATTAGCTTGTAAGCTCAGGTGGGCTGCTAAATGATGACTGTAACAGTTGTTATAATAGCAACAGGGTAGGGTTAGTTTCACTAGACTAGGTTAGTATTAGTGAAGGGTTAGTAAGGGCAAAAGTTGAAAGCTTAAGTTTTAATGTTGGTTGAGTTTTCTCGAGGAGAAAGAGTTTGAGGATTAATGCCTTGTAGGGGGTGATCGAGTCAAAAGTCACGGCTTCTACTTGGGGATTTAAACAATAATGATATTACTAATCTAAGAAGGAAAGGAGCTAGGAGGAGTAGCACCTTAAGTCCTCCTAGGATCCAAGCTTTGAGAAGGAGATAAACTAGGGTGTAGGCTCTTCTAGGCCCTAATGTTTCCTTCCTCTTAGACTTCTTAAAAAAAATATTTATATGCAACCAAATTAATCAATGCCTCTAAAGTGCTATCACTTTAGGGCTTTAGAGACATGATAATTATGAAACCAATCTAATGAAGCTTAGCAAATAAGAAAACAAAGAAGTAGCACCTTAAGTTCTTTGTTTCTAGGGTTTATCTAACATGCAATTTCATAATCTTTATCATGAGCAAATAACTAATATCATAACAATTCAAACAAAATGACAAGAGTAAATTTACTTACTTTCACCAAGAATAATCATGCTAAATAACACTGGATTGCCAAAACACTTCACCAATTTTGATCCAAGTTGCAAAAAATAGCCTCCAAGAGAGGTGTGCCCCCTTATTTCAACCAAAGACTCCCCAATAGGGTGCCACTCTCCCAAGTGAGAGTTGTGATCTAAAAATGAATGTACTTTTGTTTATTTATACCAAAATTACGACCTTTAATTAATTTTAGGTCAAAAACACGGTCAACCCTGAACAATTTGTTACAAAAATTAAATATTGACGAAATAAAATAAAATTACATCTAAAATCTCCCACAAGGGTGACATCGTGCCCCTCTAGGGTGGCGTTGAGTAAGAAAGGTGCAGCGCTAGGCCTCCAAAGGCCTCAAATCATGCCCACACATGCCATAGGCCTCATCAATGCCTCCAAAATGTCAAACCCTAACTGATAGGTGATGTCCAAGGCTGAAATGGTGACGTCCAGGGCCTCCAAGGGCTAACGTCCAAGTGGTAGGAGCATGAAACCCTGGGTCTAGGTCTGCCAAAGTGCCTCCAAAGGTAGTGGCCTTCTTCTTCTTGGTGCAAGTCAACAATCTCCATCGTGCCCCTTGCTTGGGGTTTCAACATCCATCCATGGGCTATAGGCCCTCATGAAGGTTCGAACTGATCATCTCCTCATGAATACCTATCCATCGGGAAAAGTCCTGTAAAGAAAACATGTACGCCCTTTAGGGGTCCATGAGTCACAGGTATCATAGCAAGTAAATCTCATCTGATAATCAAAACACTCGAACATGTGCGTCAAACCCCCCTAACCCAAACAAATGATCAAAGATGTTATACAACTTGGCAAATTTAGGTTTAGAGAGGATCTTAGGATGTCTTATTGGGTCAATAACCCCTAGGTTTAGGGTGTTTCCTAGGTGGAACCAATCCTAGTCATGTGTGCATGTGATATGATGTGGGGTAAACTTTTGGGCATGGGGTTCATGACATACAAGGGTTTGTATTATCTTACCTATGGGTGCCTTTGTAGAGGGTGAGTTGCCCTTTGTCCGCAATGCAAATTTTTGAGGCCCATTTGTTTTCCATTCTTCGTATTAGCTATTTCTTTCATGTTTCGAGGAATTAGTCGAAGGCCATTGTCCTGGCTTGGTGTCCAGATACGACAGTGTCATGCATAAATACCTTTCAGAAATGAGAAGGTTGGCTCATGATGAGACCCCCTTTCCCTCAGTCATGCAACTGAGAGCCACTAACCTAGCTTGGTAACTAGATGATGGTAATGTCATACTGCTAAATACTTATGATCATGATAGGTCAGCTGAGACGAACAAATTTATATTTATGTTCATAACATTGGTTCGTGATGAGACCTCTTATCCCCCAACTAACACCTTGAGTATTCATCATTATTCATTTTGTGGGTCCCCCATTTCTTATGGAGAAGCATTTCATTGCTTTCTCGGGGATCCATGGGTGAAGCATATCAAAGGTATTATGATTGGCTTTTATCTTTTTCCAACTGCTTTTACCTTCTGGGCCTTCAACCCCTTCTTCCCGTGAGGCAAGGTACAACCCTTCCTGGTTTAATTCATCCCAATGCCCAAAAGATGGGGAGGTGGAAGGAATACAGATGGAAAGTGGTAAGTATGGTGTAAACAAACGATGACCCTTTAAGGAACCACCTAGTAGCAACCTATCCTAAGGGGAACCAACTTACCAGGGCACCATGTCACCCTCCCAGGTTTAAACAAGGCAAATAGTATAAATTCCAAGAAAACATTTTGAAATCAAGAAAGATTCAATACAACATATTCAAGTGCTTCAAATATTGGAGTGATACATACCATGATACCTGGATTGATTACCTCATGGAGCAAGACTTGTAGCCTCGTGGGACCACGTCAGTGTGATGGACACTACTGCTGGTGATATGTGGATTGTAGTTGAAGAAAAGAGGGCCCCTTCAGGGCTATGCTTAGGTCGTCTGACTCTTGACACTCCATGTCTAGAACCTATGGGCCTCGAGACACAATCTCCTTAGTTATCCCTAGGCTAGGGGATAACAGGCCCCACACAAAATTTTCCTTACCACCACCCCTGGTTACTTGGTTGAGGGCCCATGCAATGTGGGAGAATCCCAACATGAACCTGCAATAGAAATTGGCAAGGCCTAAGAAGCTCTAAAGCTCAGTGAGCATGGTTGGGGTTGGCCAGTCATAGATGACTTGGATCTTGGCTGGATCCACATGAACACCATGCTCATCAACAATGTAGCCTAGGTACTAGACCCTATCCATGCCGAAGGAGAATTTTTCCAAGTTGACATATAGCTTGTGCTGTCGCAAAGTGTGAAAAACCTGTTGAATATGCTGCAAGTGTTTCGGTAAGGTCTTGTTGTAGATGAGGATATCATCCAGATACACCACTACAAAATAATTGGTTAAAGGCCGCAAGATATTGTCCATCATCCTCATGAAAGTTGTTGGGGCATTTGTTAAACCAAAGGGCATGCCTAGCCATTCAGAAATACTTTATTTTGACTTGAAGGCAGTCTTCGATACATTTATTTGTTTTATTGGGACTTGATGGTAGCTAGACTTCAGATCAATCTTCCTGAAGTATTTGGCCCCCTTGAGTTGATCAAGGAGATCGTCGATTTGGTGAATCGGGTACCAGTACTTGACTGTGATTTTATTTAGGCCCCAATAATCAATGCAAAGTCACCAAGTCTCGTTGGTCTTTCGCACAAGCACGATTGGGATTCCACAAGATGATGAGTTGGGTAGGATGTGCCTCTTTTGGAGCAGTTCTTGGATCTGATGCTTGATCTCCTCATTTTCTAACAGATAGCGGCGATAGACTGGCCCATTGGATAGCGGTGCGTCAGGGGTCAGATTGATGGAATGCTTGATATGACAGTGCAAAGGTACTCTAGTAAGTGAGGAGAAGATGTCTTTGTATTCTTCCACAACCTTATCCACTTGCTTCTATTGCATGAAGAGGTCATCCACAGAGGCCATGGATGTGGCTACAATTTTCCGCTCACTTTGAGAGTGAATCTTGAAGAAGAAAAATTTCCCGGTCTGAGAGATGACCTTCCTGCATTGCTTGGCAGAGATCAGGGAAATGGCACTAGGTGGGACTACTTTGGGTATCCTGTGCAATTTCTTGTCCAAAGTAATAATAACACTACGAGGCCTAAACTCATATACAACATGATGTTTCCATGAATAAGATTGGCCCAAAAGAACATCACAAACTTCAAGGGGAGCAACATCACATGATACCTCATCTTTGAAGGGATTTATGCCATAGGACAAGCGACACTGTTGGTTGACGCGAATATCACTTCCTTGGCGGAGCCATCCGATGGTGTATGGTTGTGGGTGTAGCGTTGTCGGCAGGGCCAATCGCTTGACGACCTCCGCTGAGATAAGGTTCTTCCAACTATCGCTATTGACAATGAAGTGTAGCGGGGTGCCTTTCACGCACATCTGCGAATGAAAGAGGCGCTCGCCTTCCTCTGGCTCATCAGGTTCATCGGGTTGGATTTTGGTGGTAGCAACGGTGGCACTGGGTTCTACGTCAATGATACATCTCCCCTTTTTTGGTTCTGACTCAGAGTCGTAACTTGCATCTGATTCAAAGGCTTTCACCTCATCCAACAATGACTGTTTTGAGCGGCAATCAACAGTGTTATGTCAAGGGCTCTTATGGAAGTCACACCACTTCCTGGTATCTTTCTTCTTCTTTCATTGTCCTTCTATGTTTTTGGCTTAGACTAGTTGTCCCGATGTTGTCCATCTTTGCTTTGCTCTTTTTTTTGCAGGTTGGGGCTGCCCTTGCCCTACTTTTGTTGTGAGGGGTTCCCATACCCAAACTACCACATATTTTGTTTAAGCTTCTGCTATATTTTGACGATAAATCAATAAGCCGTGCCCAAGGACGAGATGTTTAGAAACTCCATTTCTGCTTGGATGTATCTATGTAGACCACCACGATACTTGAGCACCAGATGTCACTCAGAATATTTGATACCCAACTTGGTGGGTAAGGTATGGTAGATATTTGTGAACTCTAGCACCGCTTGGTCCCTTTCATGTCGCAATGTGGTCCATTTTGTATACAAGTCGTCATAACTTTCGACAGGGTAGTATTGTTCCTTAATAACATCCTTGAAGGACTCCTAGGTGAGTGCGGCTATAAATAACGAGGGTTCCTCTGTTGCCTTTTTCTCACAGAAAGTCTCCCACCAATCTTTGACACAGGGGACAACTTTGAGGAGCGCAAAAGTAATATTTTCTGTATTCAAAAAATTATGGACAGAAAATACCCTTCTAGTAGATTCAACCATTTGTCTACAACATCTGCGTCTATTTGAACTTCAAATATAGGAATATCAAAGTTGATTTGTACCTTGAAGGGGCAACGCCTCCGCTCGAGGAAGATGCGTTGCCTGTTGGTAGTCATCCAAGGATTTGCGCAAAATTATCCATCATCTCGTTCCTCTGTTGCACGAGGGCTTACTCGAGCAATGGTTTGAAAGGATCTATTGTCCCATCATCTTTCTTTTCTACCACTATGGAAGGTCACTTGGGCGTGCGAGAGCTCTTGTCCTCATGAGAAACAAACTCGAGACCCAACTCTTTGTACCCTAACCTCGTCGGGGACATGCACTAAGAATGGCAAGGAGCAGACCGCTTTGATACCACTGATCCGAATTTTATGAGCAAAAGGAAATGAACACAAATTATTATTATTATTAACACAGAGACACAGTGAAAAATAACATAGATACAATAAAAACAACTTCTATTCAATAAATAAATATGTTGAAATTGTAAAATGCAAACTGAAAACAAGCTTGCTAGAATGGTGGCGGCTTATCTCTGAGAAGAGATGTGACGGTTGCGCTCATTCGCAAGAAGATGAGTACAATGAGACTTTGAAATAATTTTTACAATAAACAAGAATTCCAAAACCCTAGACATCCAAAAACCTAACCCTAGGAGATGAAACGCCAAAAGTCATGTGGGCCCCGTTGGGGTAAGTTGGTACATCAACTTTCCAAAGTCGTAACTTTTGCATACGATCTTTGTTTTAGGCGCACGGTAGCTCGTTGGAAAGGTCTATCCGAGGACTACACATTTTGACATTAAACTTTGACTCTTCTAATAGTTTGACTACGACGAGCTCTAAAAATGTTGTTTAGGGCCTCAAAATGGCCCCGGAAGTTCTAGACCTAAAAACTAGGAAAAAACTGCCAAGATGAGCTAGTTGCAATAGGTGGGTGGCCACCGATATCCACCTAGATCAAAGGGATGCTTTATTATCCCTTTATGTGCCTTGATGAGGTAGGCTTTGTTGATGTTTGAACAACATCGGGAAGACATTCTCCCAAATTAATAATTAATAATATAATTATTAATAATTAATAATAATAATAATAAACAATTATTATAATTATTAGAGATGCATCATTTCATGGATAGTCATCATATGTGCCTTTAGGTTCTCTACATATTTGGCACGTCATTCATCATTGTAATTATAAAATCTCATATACAATATTATCTATTATATCATCTCATATAAAAATTCAACATGGTATCAGAGCGGGACTGGGCTTGACTCCCTCACGGGAGGGCCCAGGAAAATGAGAGTAGAGTAAAATGTTGAGAGTGTTAATTTATGGGGTTGTTACAATCTCTATGTACAACATATTTACCTTTTACTCCTACCTAAATTAATGAAACAATTCCATAAATTGTAGTGGGCAGTAATTTCTAGTAAAAATGTCTAATTATTTAAATATGAAGAATGTGCTTATTTACTTCTACCTAAATTCATGCAAAGAATCACATGAATTATGGAGGAACAATTTAACAAAGTCAAATACTATGTGGATGGATTATAACCAAATTAATGTTAATCTTTGGGTAGTTACACAAGGTATTCTCCAACTATTTATAAGAAATGAAATGAAATTTAATTTTCAAAGAGACATGTCTCTTTGGATCAATTTAAAGACACAATAATAGACACACAACTTTTTCTCTCACACATGTGGGAAGTGATCTAAGGAAGAGACTGAAGTTTCTAAGTAGTTGAAATTTTTCTGAGTGTAATTACTTAGTGATGTTCTAGAGTTTACTAAAGTAATATCGTATATCATTGGAAGTAATTACATCTTGCGGAAAATTGTGCTTATCTAATTTAACACTAGAAAATCAACATGGTTAATCGTATGACATCAAGTATATGATGGATGTGTGTTGGTCATAGTAGAAGACATATCATTTGCAGGGTCATTGTATATAGTTGTGCACATCCATTTAATGAAGAAGAAGAGGAGGTCAACACATGCAGAGGAAGCATATGACTTCGAAGACTATATAGCCTCAGAGGGAGTCAAGATTTAGAGGGAGCATGCCGAATCAGAGTGGGCCTGATCTAAGAGAGAGTCAGTTTCTTAGAGACTTTCATTCAGAAAGGATTCCTATTCAGATTCAAATTTAGATGGGAGAGACGTCCTCTATGACTGATAGACATTAGGCTAAACCTTGAGGAGATATGAGACCTCATGGAGAGGATTCCCTTGTTTAAGTGAAGGAAGCTAGTTAGAAGGATTGGGATGTGGACATTTTAACCTTGATTATGAGACATGTACATTGGTTGACAACAAAAACATTTGTTGAGATACCTACGTGGTACAAGTGGATATGGATTGAGATATGCCTTGAATGGAGATGTGAAGCTGCAGAGTTATACATACTCTGACTATGCAAGGATTGCAGTGGATCGGAAAAACACTTTTGGATGTTGTTTCGGTATGGGATCATTGTGATCTCATGGTTGAGCAAGGAGCAGACATCAGTGGCACTCAGTACAACAGAGGTAAAGTATATAACAACCATTATTGTAAGCCGTGAAGCAGCGTGACTTCAGAAATTTCTTGCAGGACTTCATTCGAGACATGATGAAGAAGGGATTTGTGAAGCTCCAGTACACATCCACATATGAGTAGCATTAGGTAGACATTCTCCCAGAGTGGTCATGTTGATTTGACTAAGGAGAATTATACATTCACTCACATGATTAATCATGCTAATTTGGCTAGTTGTGAATGGCCCATGTGTAGTCTTTCTCCTTAGTCATGTTGATTTGACAAGGAGTGGAAAAGACTTGAGGTGTTGATGTTTCTCTAGGTGGCTACATCATGCAAACATTCTCCCAGAGGGGTCATGCTAAATTGACTAAGGAGAATGATACAATCACTCACAAGATTAGCCATGTTGATTTGGCTAGTGGTGAATGGCCTAGGGAGTTGATGTTCTCCATATATTATCATCGGGCAGACATCCTCCCAGATGGGCCATGCTGACTTGGTTGAGGAGGATGATACATTCACTCACAGTATAAGCCATACTGACTTGGCTAGTGATGGATGGCCCAGGCATAGTCTTAGAGACTCAAGGTGCTATCACATGCCTGCTCTAGGTTGGAGCTATCTATGTTGATTAGAAGTGCATGTGAGGAGAAGTATACATAAACTGGGTGCATGCCAAAGATGATTACATCAACAAAGGATTATTGACAAGTGTAAGAGGGAGTTGGCCTCAGAGTTTGAAATCAAGAATCTTGGCGTGATGTAGAATGTCTCCCTAGCTGAGAAGGAGTGTTGAAGTTAGAAGCATCAGACAAACATTCTCCAGAGTGGTCGTGCCAGTTTGACTAAGGAGAATGGCCCAGGCGCAGTCTTATGGACTTGAGGTGCTTGAGGTGCAGAATGTCTCCCTTGTTTAGAGGGAGTATTGATGTTTGGACAACATCGGGAAGACATTCTCCCAGATTAATAATTAGTAATATAATTATTAATTATTAATAAAATTATTAATATATATAATAACAACAACAACAACAACAACAATAATAATAAAATAGTTATTATAATTATTAGAGACGCGTCCTTTCATGGATAGTCACCATATGTGCCTTTAGGTTCTCTATATATTTGGCACATTCATCATTGTAATTATAGAATCTCATATACAATATACAATATTATATCTATTATAAACATGGGATGTTGAACACGACTTCACATGCATCAACCGGTGCTACATTACACTCTACTTCATCAACAAGATCATCATTTATGACAAATTGATCTTATATCTTACGGTGATCCTCATTGCAGATTCTACTTGTATCCACTCTATGGAACATGATTGTATGAGATCGTATCTCTCTAAATGAATCTCATCAACCAAGGATCCAAACATTAGATTACTCCGGGAAATACTATCAAACAAAGCATTTACCTTCATGTTCTTTAGTTGAAACTTGACTTGGAAAACTAAACTTCTATCTCCACTTTGCCTTGGTCATTGTAGTGTGGTGTAGACTAGGTTCTCGTCCGCATAGAAGATGTTCTCAACTATTGTTTTTTCCATCTTGGTAGCGATCATTTCTCCCTTCTTAGATTTATACCATTTCAGATGTAGTTCTGAATGAAGCTTCCAACACTTACCATCTTTGTGTCCATCCACATCATGATGTTTGCAATGTTTATTGGGATCTTTCCCATATGGGTTGTGGCTGCAATTTTTTTGCCTTTTTTTTATGGTATCTTATTGGATCTTTTTTGAGCCTTTTCGATATCACGTTGGATGTAAAGAGCGTTATTGTTGGCTTCATTTATGCTTTTCACATTCAGAAGTTGAATTGCCTTCAAATATGGCTAAACAAATCTCCAAGGTACTTCATTACTACCCTAGGTTCTTCTAGCAAGGTACCCAACATGATGACTTGCTTCCATAACTCAAATGTGTATTCTTGAACACTTTTGTCCTTGCTCTTACCATAGATATTGCCATTTCATGAGATGTTCCTCCATGTAGCCTATAAGATAGATTACAATTTCAACAATTCCTTGAAGTGCTTCTGTTTTGTCACCATGGGCTTCTTACCCAACCATAAAGAATCTGCATAGCCCTCTCACCACAACAAAGCATGTCTATACATATTTAAAAGGAAAAAAAATAATATTTTGGGTTTCTTTTATTCGATACATGTTGAGATATACCTCTAGCTATTTTAGCCAACAATCAGGGATAATTTTAAGAATGGAAACATATATTAAAATGTAGAAATTTGGGCTAATCTTACTAGTCCTTAATATGCAAAATGTAAAATGTTTGGTGATAGTTTTGTAAAAATATTAAAATTTCTAAGGATTTTATATAGTTTCTATAAAGTTTTGGCAATTTTTATGGTAAAATAATTTTATTCTATGGAATTTGGGCGAACCATTTTTAGAAAAATGGGAAATTGGCGAATCTTTTTTTGGGAAAAACCATGGAAAATGAGCCCATTTGCGAAAGCCCCTAAAATCATCTATGCCAACAATTGAGTGTTTCATCATCAACTTGACCATTGAATGACAATGTTTCAAGTTTTACTTCAACCTTTAATGGGCTGTTAGAAAATGAAAGAAAAAATCAATATTACCTAAGTCTCTAGGCTACTCATCCTTGGGTTAGTTAGTACTTCCTTCTTTGTGCTTAGACCTTGCTAAATGTCTCTCATCATCATTCGCTACCAAAAGTTATGTTATCATTTTGGTTAGTGCAATAAATTTGTACTCTAGTCAAACCATCTTGAATTTGGATTCTTCATTGAATCCTTCACCATTATAAGTCCCTGTCATTTTTGGTTGTCTCCTTCTTTCTAGACCTTACAACAATGGCTCTCCACTCTTCTCATATCCACTACAGGTGTTTAAAATATAGGTTGTTTGCCAAGTGTTCTCAAACTCAAGCTCTAATAGCATTATGATTCGTAATCAATTGACCCGTGGTTGACTCGATTTGCCATCACGAACCTCAATTAATTTATATGTGAAAAATAATCTTTTTGTATTTATTTCCATTGTTCGAATAAAAATCACTATATTCAAACTGCAAATAACTTAATGCAAGAACAACAATTACATAGAATAAAACACAAAGATCTCAAGCTTCTTCTTCTTCTTCTTGCACTTAAAAAAAATAGTGAAGAGTATTACATTCTCTAATATCAATTTTTTGTAAGGAAGAAGACTAAATGTTCTACAAGTCTGACCTTTTACGGTTTGCCATACTAAAAAGTCTGCCTATAAAATCTTTGTTGAAACAATGATTTTGTATTGTTGAAATCATTGTTTTTAATGAAGAAATGGAATTAGCACCCTCAAATACCCCCAGTGTAACCTAATTCTGGAATGTTAATGGTTGATATATGCAATTCCATCGAATCCAAAATGCTTCTTTGCAATATTTTAGGAAAAAATGTTGATTTCCCTTCTTGTTATTTTGATCAACTGGAAAAGAAACAATTTGTAGAACGTTTAGACTACGACATTTTTACTCTACTACCAAAATTGCGTGTTGGTGATGCATCGACAAAAACAAGGTGCATTCTACAAACCAATAAGGCTAATATGTTTAATGTAACA
>ML806261.1:70988-124819 GCA_009831015.1 Picea engelmannii | reverse complement strand
AATGCCTTTGAATTCAAGTGTGTATGGAGATGAGTTGGCATAGCTGCTGACATGTACAAGCTGATTTGTGAAGAAATCTGGTGCCCTATCATAGTTAACAAATCAAAATTTGAGTGTCTATCATAATGCCTTTGAATTCAAGTGTGTATGGAGATGAGTTGGCATAGCTGCTGACATGTACAAGCTGATTTGTGAAGAAATCTGGTGCCCTATCATAGTTGTGTAGAGTTGAAAGACAATTTGTCGCGCAACTGAAAACTTCAAAATTTGCACAGTGATAGTCCTCTTTCAATTTTTTCTTTGTTTGCTTGACCTGAGCATGGCATCTGGAGATTATTTTCAACTGACTAAACCTTCAAACTGAAACTGACATTATGATGTCTAATTTCGCTACCCATAAAAAAACCTATAGAACTTGCGTAGAGTGTCCATGCTGCACAAGTCTAAATCTTTTTTTTTTGTTTTTTTTATTCCTATAACTGAGTAAAGCAACCTTCAGAGGGTACCACATGATGTAAATAATTATTATGGATAGAAGAAAATTGTTGATGAAGTTCCCAATCACCAAAGTACCGACCAACAATGTAGTTCCTATGCTTTAGTCGACTAAAATGAATAACTTGATCTCCTTGTTGTCAATTACTAAACAAGTTTTGACTATATGCATCATCCCATGGAAAACTGTCAGTCCTCTCGTGGAGATTTCATCCACCAAATGGCACTTTTACTTGACACTTGCCATTTAGAGGCCTTAGCGAATACAACAGACATCTAGGTGTGAAACATTAGCCTATGGAGTCTTACATTGAAAAATTTTCCCGGCTAGGCGCACTTGAAACCTCGGGTATTTGAATTATAGAGACTCTTGCATATAAAATTTGATTGCTCGTATCAACAGACAACATTCTATAGCACTGTGTTTTTTTTTAGTTTCCAGTCGTGGGTAATATCCCACATTTGAGCCGAGGGAGGACTTTGATGGTGATTCTATACGCCAACCTTTCAGTCATGGTTTAACTCATTTAACACTTAGAACTGCCCATCCTCCTCCACGTGGCTTGGCACTTGATAATTGGGTGTTGTATTTGGTGTTTAGTTGTGTGTTATGTCAGGTTCTCGTCTTGGCATTTGGATGGATTGAATGCTTGACTTGGATATTTTTCCTTCGGGCTATATATTTTTAATAAAATTAATTAAACCCTGCATATTTTTCCTTCTGGCTATATATTTGTAATAAAATTAATTAAACCTTGCATAAGGCGAAATATTTTTCTTTCGGGTTATATATTTTTAATAAAATTAATTAAACCCTGCATAAGGCTAAATATTTTTAATAAAAACCCTGATTAATTAAAACCCTGCATAAGGAGAAATATTTTTAATAAAAACCCTGCATAAAACTGAAAGCCTAACAACAAAATCCAAAATTGGGCCATATATTTTTAATAAAATTAATTAAACCCTGCATAATGCGAAATATTTTTAATAAAAAACCTGCTTAATTAAAACCCTGCATAAGGAGAAATATTTTTAATAAAAACCCTGCATAAAACTGAAAGCCTAACCACAAAATCCAAAATTGGGCCATATATTTTTAATAAAATTAATTAAACCCTGCATAATGCCAAATATTTTTAATAAAAACCCTGTATAAAACTGAAAGCCTAACCACAAAATTCAAAATTGGTTAATAAAGATAAAATATTTTTAATAAAATTAATTAAACCTTGCATAAGGCCAAATATTTTTAATAAAAACCCTCCATAAAACTGAAAGCCTAACCACAAAATCCAAAATTGGGCCATATAATTTTAATAAAATTAATTAAACCCTGCATAAGGCCAAATATTTTTAATAAAAACCCTGCATAAAATTGAAAGCCTAACCACAAAATCCAAAATTGGCTAATAAAGATAAAATATTTTTAATAAAATTAATTAAACCCTACATAAAACTGTGCCAAATATTTTTAATAAAATTAATTAAACCCTGCATAAAAACTACAAAATAAAAAATTGGCTAATAAAGCCGAAATCTTTATTTTTTCAAACATGTAGATTTTTCCAAAAATCCATTTTTTTCATTCATCATACTATAGCCATCTGCTAGCATGCAATTGCTACAAAATCACTGAAATCCCCGGGGCTACTAAACTTGAAGGTGCTACAAAAGTTCCAACAAATATTTTTAATAAAATTAATTAAATCCTGCATAAAACTGAAAGCCTAACTACAAAATCCAAAATTGGCTAATAAAGCCAAAATCTTTATTTTCTCAAACATGTAGATTTTGCCAAAAGTCCATTTTTTTCATTCATCACACTAGAGCCATCCGCTAGCATGCAATTTCTACAAAATCATTGAAATCCCCGAGGCTACGAAACTTGAAGGTGCTACAAAAGTTCCAACAAATATTTTTAATAAAATTAATTAAACCCTGCTGGGCCAAATATTTTTAATAAAATTAATTAAACCATGCATAAAACTGAAAGCCTAACTACAAAATCCAATATTGGCTAATAAAGCCAAAATCTTTATTTTCCCAAACATGTAGATTTTGCCAAAAATCCGTTTTTTTTCATTCATCACACTAGAGCCATCCGCTAGCATGCAATTGCTACAAAATCACTGAAATCCCTGAGGCTACGAAACTTGAAGGTGCTACAAAAGTTCCATGTCGCTACAAAATCACCGAGTTAGCACAAATTATATAGTCCTAACAACTTGCTCCAATGGGGATGACGTCCTCCCTGCGAGGTGCCAAAAAACCCCGTAGACTAGTAGCCTTCATCCATTGGGTTGATCCCAATTCCAAGATTATAACCTGCAAACTATGACCTGTGACCTTCTCCAGTCGAATCCACTGAAAACCAAAAGTGTACACTATTGCAAACTACTGCACACTACTGAAACTGAAACTATATAATGCTGAAAAAGGCACTCAAACTGTGATCTTATTCATAAGAAAAATATCCTACTCTAAGATAATGACACATCTACATAATAAAGTGATGCAAAAATGTCAATGCATCCAATCAAGCAATTGGCTTCTCGATTTGCCTCTGCTCACACTTTTCTTGAGTAGAAAGACAGATGTAAAAGATGGAAGCTAAAAACAAAAATTGAATCCAAAACATGAGCTTATGAATGAAAACAATTCCACCTTCACTGATGACTGCAATAGGCTGGCCACAGGATCTTCAAAATCATGAAAAATCACTTATTCTTGATGAAAAAAAATAGAAAGACAAACCTGATTCATAAGTGTTGGTTGTTCTTTCCCTATTTCTTCAGTTCCGAGAACATTGTCAAATGAAATGGAAGCAATAGGTTTGTCTACTCGTCTATGCATATCAACAAAAAAAATCATAAATTCTTAAACATATTCAAATATGACAGCCATATTATGTGCATCAAGGTTATCCTCCTTCTCATCTAACAATTCTAATTTGGTTTTATTAACCTTCAGGAAATTTCCTTGAGGACTGTTATTTTGACTTTAAAATGAATGAAGATAAATAAGTTATTGAACATAATCTTCTTGCAAATGTGAAAAGATACCAACATGAACTATTTCATTGCCTAGAGTTTCCATGGATGCATTTTCAAAACACTGATTTTCAATGGAATAAAAAAAAGTAACTGCCTCTTCATTGCCTTCCTGTATTTCTATTTGAACAGTGGCATACAATGTTTTGCTACTTTCCTGAAACTCTATGTTATTGATTGGTTTACTGCTCAAAGTCTTTATGCATGAAACTTTAAAGATTTGAACTTGGCAACTTTAGATATTCATAACATGAATAGTTTGAAGAAAAACTTGAATGACAATCCTCATCCCAATCTAGGTTTCTTAAAGTATGAACTTTTTCATCAAACTCGAGAAATGGAACATGGATTTCATCATTAGAATCCTCATCAACTTCATCTTCTTTCAAAGGAAAAGTTAATTTTTTTTGAAGATCAACTTCATCTTGATAAAAATTATGCTCTAATTTGTGTTCCTGATGTTGAAAAGGATTTTCATAAATGTCTTATAATATTTCCTCATCCATGGATTCATCATCTTCATAAGCATTTTACATATGTTCAATGAAGTTTTAAAAATGCTCACAACAATATTTTACGAGCACAAACTTGAATAAGATTCTTTATATTTCTCAAAAAATGTTGTATGAAAATATTTTAATAAATAAATACTTGCAGACAGTAAATTTTCATACCATTCTTTTTCCTTTACCTCCAAGGTGGCCATGAACATCTTCATCAAACAGTCTTCATGAAATTGAAGCCTTAGCTTACACACATGCATATGAAATCTAATCAAATGAAGAGAAACATAATCTCCTTTTCCATCTTTGAATCTAGGCAGATAAGTTTGCCAATCTATACAAGGAATTTGATATGGAAAACCGAGAATGTGTGAGCGATTCATTGGAGCATACCTTGCAGATTTGTGATCCATATTGAAGTAGTGGAGTCGCCGAAAAATTATTTCGGCTACTGAGTCTTTGGATATTGGAGTCACCATAAAAATTATGAGCTTTGAATTTGTCTAAAACTGGAGTCCACAGGTGAATGGCACAACCTTCACGTGTTTGCCTTTTGTTCACCATCACAAGTCAAATATGAACTTTGTTGTTTATCCCAGGGAATATTTCACATTTGATATCATTCTGTAAATTTCCCTAGCTGTGGAGGAAATTCACATAGGTGACCAAAAAACCAACTTTAGGGTAGGAATCTGGTCTTTCCAAACCAGAGAGGGCCCTCTCACTGTAAATTATGCTCAGTGGCCATACCTGAAATAAAAATAAGTTTTAGGATGTGGTTGATGGAAGTGGCGAGAGAAAAACCATTGTGAATGGAGTCATAAATATGTAAGGTGATCAATACCTGGTTGGTGAATAAATCAACAACAAAAGGAAAGGTAGAAACCATCTTTCAAATCAACAAAATCATTGTAGTATGGTATGATAATTGAGGAAAAAAAATCATTGTACTATGGTATGATAATTGAGAAAAACAACCCATTACATGAGAGCATCAAATATGGGATGAATTCTAATGTAAATTTAGAAGTAAGAGTGAGTTATTGATTGTATGCCTTTAAAGAATCTAACAAGGATGAATTATAAACCATTTAGTCTCAATCAAAAACTTAGAAGATTATACAATTTAGATGAAAGAGTGAGATAAAGATGCACAAACATAATAGCTAAGATAAAGATGCACAAACATAATAGCGAAGAGAAACTAAGATAACATCACATGAATCTTTGTTGGAATAAATTATGTACTTCTCTATCGATATTTCTTTAAAAGCATATGAAATTTACAATGCAAAAGAGTCTCTCCAATCTCCCAGGTCGAACCCACCCCCTTTTCAAATTACAAAAGCATTTTTTAAGTATCAAAACAAACCCAATTGTTTGTTGATTCGCTGGAAAATAAAAACAATGAAAATGATAAGAAATAAACTAAAATAAATTGGTTGCAATGTGCCTCGAGTTGTTGAGATTACTAGAGGATTTGTTGGCTGAAAATAGTTGCGAATGACCTCAAAGCTACCACTTTTTTTCCATCTTCCAAGTGTTCCATGGAGATGATGAGCTTCTGTCTACTATTTCAGTGGCTAGGAATCTGGAAGAAATCTCTTTCGAGCATCTATTCTTCAATTATTGCCTCGAATTTTGGACAATTATCTCATATTCCTTTGACTTTAAATCTGATAATTTACCATAATTGTGCATTCGATTGCTTGCAAATCTGGAGATGAACCCTTGATATATGAGGTTTGATTTCCACATATTACACTAACTGGACACCTACTTTGACTTAATTAATTACATTACAACTTCTTCAACAAGTCGAAATTTGAGTGTCTATCATGATGCCTTTGACTTTCAGTGTCAATAGATATGAGATGTCATAGTTGCTGATATGTCAAGCTAATTTGTGAAGAAATCCGATGCCCTCTCACAATTGAGTAGCATTGAAGGACAATTTGCTGCGCAACTGACAACTTCAGAATTTGTGCAACAATAGTCCTGTTTCAATTTTTTCTTTGTTTGCGTGACTTGAGCATGGAATCTGGAACTTATTTTCAACTGATTAAACGTTCCAACTGAAACCGACATTATGATGTCTAATTTCACTACCCATAAGAAATCTACAGAACTTGTGCAGAGTGTCCATGTTGTGCAACTATAAATCTTGATTTTTTTTTTACTGTTATAACTGAGTAAAGGAACCTTCAGAGGGTGCCACATGATATAAATAATTATAATGTCTAGAAGAAAATTTCTTAAGTTACCAATCCGAAGAGTATTAGAAAACAATGAAGTTCCTATGCTTTAGTCGACTAAAATGAATAGCTTGAGCTCCTTGTTATCGATTATTCAACATGTTTTGACTATATGCATCATCCCCTAGAAAATTGTCAGTACTCTCGTGGCGATTTCATCCACCAACAGGCACTTTTACCTGACAATTGTCGTTTAGAGGCCTTGGAAAATAGAGAAGACATCTGGGCGTGCAACATTAGCCTTTGGAGTCTTACAATCAAAATTTGGCTAGGCTGGGAGCACTTGAAACCTTGGGCATTTGGATGATCGAGACTCTTGCATATAAAAATCGATTGCTGGTCTTAACATATAATGTTCTATAGCACTGTGTGCTTTTTTTGGTTTCTTGTCATGGGTAATATCCCACATTTGAGTCGAGGAAGACTTTGAAGGTGATTATGGTTTGATACGTTGAGCACTTAGAACTGCCCCTTCTAGGTTGCTCCTCCATGTGACTTGGCTGGAGATTTGGCCTTTGGGCTAGATAGTTTTCATCAAATTAATTAAACATTATTTGGCTTGAATGTTTGACGTAGAGATTTGGCATTTGGGCCAGATATTTTTCAGCAAATTAATTAAACCCTATTTTGCTTGAATGCTTGACTTGGAGATTTAGCATTTGGGCCAGATATTTTTCATCAAATTAATTAAACCCTATTTGGCTTGAATGTTTGACGTGGAGATTTGGCTTTTGGGCCAGATATTTTTTATCAAATTAATTAAACCCTATTTGGCTTGAATGTTTGACTTGGAGATTTGGTCTTTGGGCCAAATATTTTTCATCAAATTAATTAAACCATGCATAAACATGAAATCCCAAATATTTTTCATCAAATTAATTAAACCATGCATAAACCCGAAATCCTAACTATAAAAGCCAAAATAGGCTAATAAAAACAAACAAATTATTTTCCCAAACATGTAGATTTTTCCCAAAAGTCCATTTTTGTGATTCATCACACTAGAACCATCAGCTAGCATGCACTTTCTACAAAATCGCTGAATCCCTCGGGGCTACCAAACTTGAAGGCACTACAAAAGTGCCATGTCACTACAAAATCAATGAAATAGAATAAATTATACAATGATAACACTCTGGAATCAAACTTTCCTAAGTTATCTTCATTTATTTTAAAGTAGAATTTGCTTCCAAATATTTTGAAGTGTTTTATTGATGTTGGTCTTCCATTCCACAACTCATAAGGTTTTTTATCATTGTTTAGTCTTAGATCGATTTGTTGAGGATGTTTACAATAGTTTGAACAACTTCTCCCCAAAAGGTTTTTGGTACTTTTGATTCATCAAGCATGGATATGGCCATTTATTGAACTATTATGTTCATCCTTTCCACTACTCCATTCTGCTAAGGAGTTATGGAAATAGAAAAATATCTCTTCATCCCATGTTTTTCAAAAAAACTATTGAATTAATTAGATGTGAATTCTCCTCCTCTGTCTAACCTTAGGAATTTTGTTTTTAAGTCCATCTCATTTTCTACCTGCACCTTGAAGATTTTAAATGTTTCAAAATCCTCAAATTTATGCCTCAACAATCCCACACAAGCCATCCTTGTATAGTCTTCAATTAAAAAAATGAAATATATTTCACCTCTAGGGGATTGTGTACTAGTAGGGTCACAAATATCTTTGTGAATCAACTCAAGAGGTCGAGTGGTGGAGTGTTCTTTTGCCTTGAATTGAACTCTTGACTATTTTCCAAATTAACATGACTTGCAAATAGTATTCTCTGGTTTGGATATTTTAGGCATATCTCTTACATCATATTTTCTTCCGAGCTTAACAAGATAATCAAAACTTATATGACCTAGTCTTTTGTGCCAAAGCAAACTTTCATCAGTTTTACCAATGCAACATTTTTATTTTCCTTCTTCTAAAATATACACATTCCTTGAAGTTCTAACTTCCTTTACAACAGTCTTCCATGTATTTGCATCTATTATTTTACAACCTCTTGAATGAAAAAGAACACTATGTCCTTGGTCACACATTTGACTTACACTCAATAAGTTATGTTTTATACCATCAACATACAACACATTCTATTCTTTGTTTTTTCTCTTTTTATCTTCATCTAAAACAATTGTTCATTTTTCTCTAATTCTAGCTGGAGCATTGTTTCCAAAAGTGACATTACCACCTTTTTCTTCAATTAAGAATTCAAAATTACTTTTATCTCATGTCATGTGCTTGGAGTACCCTTTGTCAATGCACCATTTTTTTTCTTGATTGTTGGCATATAGAGCTAGTCCACAATTTTCTTCATTTTTATTTTTCTTCCTCCAAACCTTGGTGAAGTATTATTTTTTGTCTTGCTTAAAGATAAGAAAAAACTTTCTTTTGCATTCACTTGATTTATGTCCAAAATTATTGCATATGTGGCACTCTCATTCAGTAAAGGAGAGAAAGAATTTTGAGATTTGTTTAACCTTGTTCTTACATTTTTGTTGTATCTAAAAAGTCTACAACTCACAGCCTTATGTCCAAAATTTCCACAAGAGAAACAATATCCATAGAAGAAATTTGGATGCCTTGGAATATAAAACTTACTTGTGGGAATCGATCTTTGTCTACCAACTTGGTAATATTCAAAATCATGTTTCTTCCTTGCTTCATAATAGGTCTGATTTAGTTTGCCTGCCTCTTCTTTTCATATTTTGCATTGTTTGGATGACTGTTGTTTCCCTTGAGAGCATTTGTGTAACTTGTAGCCTTTCCACTGGTTGACTTGTTGATGCTTGATTCACCTTTGAAAATTTTCAAACCTTACTTATATCCCAGCCCTGTTGTCATCTTATCACCTATGATTGCTCGGGATGTTATCCAAAGTTTCAGATCCATTTATGAATTTTATTTGAGTCTTGGATTTCTCTATATCGTGTCTTAAGACAACTATTTCAACTTCTAGTTTATCGCAGATATTCTTCTTTTATTTTATCCGATTCATCAATACTTCTTCTTTTCTTTTGGATTCTTCTAGATGGATTTTTAAGATGACTATTTCTTCACTAACATCATTCTTTTTTTCTTTGTAGACCTGTAATTGGTCTTTTCTTAGTTTGTTCTTTTTCTCAAGTTGGGAAATTTCCTCCAGAGCACTAATGACTTGTCCTTCCATGTCTACTACACCTTCAATTTCTTTTGTGTATGTTTGATCAGATTTGTGTTGCTCCAAATCCATGAGAATTTTTTCATCTTGAATTATATCAGGCTCATCTTCTTCTTTTTCAGAGCTATCGGTATCCTCATTTGAATACACAATATTCCTTTTAAAATAATTTTTAAAATCACTAGGTTTATGCTTACCTTTCCTTTGATTTTCATTGATGTTATTTCTTTTTACGAGACACTTAGAAGAAAAATGACCAACTTTTCCACAATGAAAACATTCAAATGGTAACATACCTTTATATTTCTGAGAGCCTCTCTTCCATTTTTTTACAAAGTTAGCTTCTTCTTCATCTGAGAGTTGTTTTGATGAATCGTCGTCTTGAGATTTTGATGATTTGATTGATGCTTTGAAAAGTGCATCCTTTATATCCGGATGATCATTTTTAGTCCTCATCTCATAGGCAAGAAGTATTCCATGTAGCCTATCCATAGTCAGTTTATATATTTCATGCATTTCTTTTATAACAGAGACTTTTGAATCAAATCTCGAGGGACGAGATCTCATAACTTTATGAACTACCATAGCTTCTTCAATCCTTTCACTCAACCCTTTCATAGTGTTTAAAGTTTCATCTACTCTAAGAAAGAAACTTGAAATATTCTCATCTTCACTCATCCTCAAACTTTCGAATTTCATTATGAGGGCTTGAAGTTTGGCCAATTTTATTTTCTTGTCAGCTTCATAACTATTTACCAATTTGTCCCATATTTCCTTTGCATATTCCAATTTCATCACTTCAACAAACTTTGTCTCTGCAGCTCCACCTTGGATGGAATTCATAGCTTCAACATTCTTGTAGTAATTTTTCTTACCAACTTCATCAGTCAGAAGAGTTGCTGGGATTTTACAACCATATACCATGATCTTCCATATTTACATACCAAGAGACATCAAGTAGGTCTTCATTTTGATTTTCCAAAAATAAAAAATTGTTCCATTGAGCACATGATGTCTGATTGAAGAAATAAAAACATCTTGACTTTCCATATTCTTTGTGTGATATGCCTTCTAGTTGTTAGAATGTTACTGAAGGAACCTTCCTATGATACCAATTGTTGAAACTCACAACAATGATGAGAGAGGGGGAGGGGTGAATAAATATTGTATTAAGTTTATGCATTTTTCTTTTGTTCCAACCATTTGAGTTATAATTAGTGCACACTTAATGACAAGAACAAGCAGAAATAATAACAACACACTTAATGACAAACAAAAATTAAACCAAGACACTTAATGACAAGCAAAACATCACAATGGGTCCTATTTTTTTATTTAGGGGTTCATTTTAAGTGTTTTTTTGGAAACATTATGAGGTTGTTAAGGCCATGGTGAAAAACGATAGTAATATTAACCCTAAAAAGATAGGTTGCTACTAAAAGCACCACTTTTATATTCAAAGATTTTTTTGGGTGTTTTTGACAAAAAATATGGGTTTTTAGAACTAAGGTTCTTTCTTTGAGATTAGAATTCTTGACAAGTTAGTAACTATGTTGTTAGTGAACTTGCCTTCGAGCTATGTTGTTAGTCAACACTTCTTCGAGCATAGTATTCAAATCGTTGAGGATCCCAAGGAAGAGTAAGCTAAGCCTTCCTCATTGTAGATATATTGATTTTTTATTTTATTGAATCATTATGTCATCTAAAAAAAATATGAAGACATTTTTTATAAAATTAATTAAAAATACTAAAAAATAATTAAATTGAGTACAAATTGCATCAAATGAAAAGCCATTCACTTTTGAAAATGGTGGTACTAGTTTCAAAACCACACTCACAATATTTGAAGAAGTATGCTCCTTCCCAAGTTGGAGTAAGTTGAAGTGAACAAATACTTTTATGGAAAGTGCCATAGTTATAGGTTTTCAGCTGAAAGCTAGTTTTTCTTTAGTCGAAAGTTAGTTTTAACAGAAAAAATGACTTTAGATTTAAAATTGTTGTTCTATTTTTCAAGAGAGTTGTTAGATTTAACTTTCAACCGAAAAAACATTTCAGTCGAAAGATTCTTCGACCGACAAAATTCAAGAGTCCGGCCGAAAAAATGCCATTATTGATTTGCATGACTTGATTCTCATGAAAGTGTTACCCAGATTCGTGATTTTACCCACATGTTTTATTTATTTTTAATTAATTAAAATTTGAATTTTTCCTCACCTCCTCAATTAGTTCCTAGATTTTCTCCTAGTTGTCCCTTAGCTCCCCAATTTCTCCTTTATTGTGTCTATCTTCTCTTAGTTAGGATTTAGAGTCTAGTTTAACTTATGACTCTGAATTTAAGTTGACACTACATTTCCTCATGAAATAATTTTCTTTTAATTAAAAATTCCTTTTATTAATTTCATGCACACATTGTGCACGTGTCACGACATTTTATTCTCCATATAATAGTTTTGTTTAGTATAAATTTTCCTTATAGCCCTTTAATATAAATGTATTTAGACATAACCATTTTAGACTTTGATTTTATTATGTTTCGATTTTATAACTTAGTATAATTTATTTTCTCTTCTCTAATCGATTCTAAATATTCGTTTTATTTTCTATGGTCATATAGATCTTTTATTCAATTATTAATTTATTCATGTGATATTCCCTTCAAGATGCACCTATGTGCTCCAATGGTTTCACTCGCCATTTGACTTAGTTTGGAAGTTGTTTGACGCTTTGATTCAATACTCCACTTGTCGACCTTGTGTGAGACTAAGGTCTTATTAAGGAATAAGGAATCTTCCTTATTGTGTTCCCCTCATAAATCCTCATTAGTGACTATATCAGTATTCCCTCATGACATCTTGAACCTCTGAGGAACAAGGTAGTCATTAAACTTCAGTTCAGGTCATGACATGAGTGCTATTATGATGTGACAGGGACACTACCACACCTCTCCCTAATGTATCTGATATATATGTATGACCCCTTTAATCCATATGTGAGATGGATTAGTGAGTGTCACCATGGATGCATCCACTAACAAAAATAATATTAATAACTCTTATACATGAAATCCATAACTGAAATAATCATCCTAACATATGTGTAATAAATCAAGTACTCATAATCAAAGTCAATAGTCCACTCCATGACTCAATACAGAGTCCAAGGTGTTTTGTCAATGCCATCATCATCCTCATCACGTCATGTTTCTTTCACACTCAGGAAACCTCATCATAATATATGTCAATGCTATACATCAATATAATTAACATATCAAAATTTTGGTATTCATTTATAGCATAAAAGTTAACTTATAAACCAAATCAATTATTCATATAGTACCATGTTTAACCGGATCTCTTGAACACAAGTGTCCTCAAAGAATAAAACAATGTTATGAAAATGGGCTTAATGAAATTTGGATGTTACATACACCCCCTCTTGTTTTAAACTTCATTGTAAAGTTTGTACAATATAATAATGAAACAATGATGTAGCTGCTACTAATATATATATATATATATATATATATATATATATATATATATATATATATATATATATATATATATATGGCTTCAAAATAAATATGGAAATTGTTGGCACATCCGATGTGCGGCCTCCCAAGTGGCATAATGTGGACTATAGTTGTCCCACTTATCCTTGACTTGATCGAGCAATCAACTCCATAGTTTTCTAGTGCGATGGTCTATTATGCATATTGGCTCCACTATGAGAGCACTCTTGCCTGATACTTGCAATGAAATCAAATCAATAACATGTGAAAGATATGGAATTAATGCCGTAAAAATGAAACATGAAACACATCGTGCATATGCCTCAAAGAATCAAGTATGGCTAGTTGGTAATCCACTGGTCCTTTCTTTTCAATAACTTTGAAAGGTCCCACAAACCTTGGAGATATTTTAACACCCTTTCCAAACTTAATTGAAATCTTATGTGGCTTCACCTGCAATAACACTTTATCACCAACCTCATAGCTACGGTCTCTATGATGCGCATCTGCATAACCCTTTTGTCGGTCTTGCGCTTCCTTAATCCTTTTGTTTATAGTTTGCATCTGATATTATATATCCTGAATCACTTTTGATCCCACCAGGACCCTATCTTGTAGTCGATCCCAGCTCAAAGGTGTCCTACAAGATCATCCGTATATAAACTCAAAAGGTTCCATATTTATTGAACTATGGTAATTGTTATTATAAGCAAATTATACCAATTGATAAAACGATTCCCATCACTTTTGCTGACCCATAACATAAATTCGAAGCATATTTTATACAATTTGATTTGTTCTTTTCATTTGTCCATCTGTTTCAGGATGATATGCTGTAAAAAAATTTAATTGTGTGCCTAAAGCCTCTTAGAAACTAGTCCAAAAACATCCATTGAATACCAATCCTCGATTGGATATTATATTCCTCGGTATGCCATGCAACCTTACAATTTCACTAAAAAACATTCTAGGTATGTCAGGTGCTTGATATGTCATTGAAATGGAATAAAATGAGTGATCTTCGTCAAAGTGTTGAAAAATACAAAGATAGAATCATATCTCCTTGTCGTTAATGACAATAAAACTATAAAATCCATCGATATAACTTCCCATTTCCATTCAAGAATTGCTTGTGGCTGTAATAATCCCACTGGATGTCTATGTCTAGCCTTCACTTGCTGACATTCAATACATCTCGCCACATCGTTAACTATATAATTTTTCATTTCCTTCCAAAATAATAATGGTTTAAGATATGACTTCATTTTCATAACTCTAGGATGGGCCATATACAGTTTTCGATGAGATTCTTTCAATATTAATTTTCTTATTCATTTGGTGGTACATAAATTCTACCATTATATCTTAATAGTCTATCGTTTCCCAAATAATAACCCTCATATCTAGGTATCATCATGTTATCTTGTCTGATATGGTCTTTTACTTCCTTGTACCAATTGTCATCAATCTGTAATGCTAAAATATTTTCCCGAAGGTTCATCTTTAGGGGTATTACTAAGAAAATGCGGGGTCTTCGACTCAATGCATCTACTACTCTATTAATTTTTCCCTTAATGTATGTGATTTAAGAATCATACTCACTTAAAAGTTCCGACCAATGTATTTGTTGCACGTTCATGTGACTCTGTGTGAAAATGTGTTGTAATCCACTATGATCATTTTTCAACTCGAATTTCCGTCCAAAAAGGTAGTGCCTCCAAACGCGTAAGAAATAAACAATGACTAATAATTCCAAATAATGAGTTGCATAATTCACTTCATGAATTCTTAGTTTCCTTGAAATATATGTGATAACTCAAGCTTCTTGCATTAGTACTCCACCCAATCCTTCCTTGGATGCATCCATGCATATTAAGAATTCCTTGTCCATATCTAGAAATTTTAATATTGGTCTTGTTGTTAATAATTCCTTAATATCTTGAAATGCTTCAACACATTTCTCTGACCATATAAATTTCTTATTCTTCTTTTGCAATTTCATAATTGGATGCGTTATTTTTGAAAAACCTTCGACGAAGCATCGATTGTAACCTACTAATCCCATAAAACTATTTACTTATTGCATGTTTGTTAGTGTTGGCTATTCCATAATAGCCTCTACCTTCGATGGATCCACAATGATACCTTCTCCATATATAATGTGTCCCAAATAGTAAAGTTTCATCTAATAAAAGGAGCACTTTGACAACTTTCTGTACAACTTACTTTATGTTAAACACTGAAAAACTAATCTCATATGTTCATCGTGATCTTCTTTTCTACGAGAGTAAATTAATATATCATCAATAAATACCTATATGAACTTGTCCAAGTATTCACGGAATACCCCATTCATTAAACTCATGTATACACCAGCGGAATTTGTCAAACCAAACGATAATACAATAAATTCATAACGTCCAAATATTGTCTTAAACGCTATCTTAGGAATGTCTTCCTCTTTGATTCGAAATTGATGATATCTTGACCTCAAATCAATATTTGAAAACAATGTCTCCCCCTTCATTTGATCAAATATGTTTTCAATTCTTGGTAAAGGGTATTGATTCTTGATGGTGGCTTTTTTTAATTAACGATAGTCAATGCAAATCCTCCACAATGTGTCCTTATTTCTTACAGAAAATATTGGTTCACCACACGATGATACACTCAGATGTGTAAGTCCCAAATATAATAACTCCAATTGCATCATTAACTCTTGATATTCAGGTGTCAACATCTCATATGGCATTCTAGCAATTGGTTATGTTTCAGGTTTTATATCTATAGTAAATTCCAATTCTCTTTTTGGTGGTATACCCAGTAGTTCCATAAGGAAAACATCAACAAACTCTGATACTACTGGAAATTCTTCCAATCTTTCTACGTTTCCCTTTTTGTTAAGAGCTAATATAGCCTAAAACGTACATCCCGTTTGCATATTTTTTTTGTAACTGTAGGGAAGTTATAAATATTACATATACTCCTTGGTTTCTCCCTACAATTACTCTATTTTGTCCCAAATCATCAATTAAGATTAATCCTTTCATCTTACAGTTAAGTATCGTGTCGTGCAATTCCAAATAGTCTATTTCAATTACAATGTCGTAGGATCCCAAGGTTGTGAAAAAAAAGTTTACACTTGTGATGAATTCACTCAAATTAATTTTATAATCTTTAGCCTTTCCTCCAACATTTTTCTTGGATCTAGATGACAATTCTACATATCTAAAATCATCTTGTTCAACTTCCTTCACCTTAATTTATTTTAGCGCAACACTAGAAATGAAACTCTCAATAGCTCCTGGATCTATCAAAATACTAAACTATTGATCTGATATGATACATGATGTCTCGAGCATTGTATACTGATGCTCAACTTGGTGGTTATTCACCGCTGCATGAATCCTATGGGCCTTGCCCAGATCTCCTACTGTCATTTGTCCTACTGATGTAGTAGCTCTCTCCTTCTTGATAGGAAAATCTCTCTGATAGTGGGGCTCTCCAAAATTCCAACATCCATTCTTAGGGCTGATGCTCCTAGTTCCAAAGGAAGAATTTATTGATCTAGGGTTCTGAGGTCCTGATCTATTGAGTAGAATAGATCTATACTATTTCTTCTAGTGAGGATGATGTGGTTGTTTTTGTGATGGTGATCTACATGAAGTCCTCTGATTGATAGTATGTCAACGTGGTGTATACAATACAGGCCTTCTAGGTGTATCACGATGCCCATAAATCTGTCTAACAGATGTTTGTTGCTGCAATGCTCTAAGTGGAGTATGTCCTGTTTGTCTAGAAGGATTCCTACCAAGTGTCCTTTTTTATTCATCTCTTCCTTATAAATAAAATCATTTTGTACTACGCCATGCAAATTATGGGGCATAAGGATCCTCACCTTAACACAAATGTTATAGTTGATACCAAAAAAAACTTATTCACGTTTAATTTTTATTGTTCAAGTGCGGTGCATATTTGAGAAACTCCATAAATCTACCCTCATACTCAGGTACTATACAAATGCCCTGTCATAAGGCATTGAATTCATTGAATTGGTGCTAAATGAACTCATCAGATAGGTACCTATCTAAGAATTGATCCTCAAACAATTCCCAAGACACATCTTCAACAAACATATTCAGTTGTGATAAGAGTGTCTTCGAGCAAAGAAGCGCACTCCCTTTCAATTAGAAAACCTCCATGTGGAATTTAATGTTGGAGGTATAATCGCGCAATGAAATACACATTTCCATATTCTCCAACCAAGCTATTACGACTAAACAGTCCGTGGAACCCCAGAACTCGAGGTATAATCGAGTTTTCTATGAACACTACCAGTAACTACAGGAGGGCATTGTGAACCCTCATTGGGTGCAGTTTCCCTTCCCTCATCAAATCAAGGCGATTTATCAACACCTCTAACATCCTTTGAAAATACCTCATCATACCCATGACATCGCATACTGCGACATGCTCCTACTCAGTAGTATTATTTTCTCCATGTGGATCAGACCCCTTGGGTGTGGGTGTACTTGGAGGAGACATACCTCTTCCTCCCACACCCCGATGCCTACTCATTATATGTCCTCTAACATTGATACCTACCATAAACAATTTCAAATTATATTAGCGATATATCTTAATTTCAACAAAATGCATTGGAAGTAGTAACGACTCATGTGTTGCAGAGTAGAACCCTACTCTGATACAATATGTAATAACCCTATAAATTCCCCTTTAAAGTTTCATATATATATATATATATTTCATAACTCAACTAATAGCCAATATTGCATTAATTATAGAATCCCATAACAAGATAATATTGCATTAATTAGTGAAGAAGATAATATAAGCATATACAATGTTAATACATTTATGAATGATAACAAACTAACATTCAACAATTTAGAATCCCATAACTGAAATCACATGAAGAATAAGTACAATTTACACCGTCTACCCATCCAAAGCTTATTGAAACACAAATTAGTATAACTCCTCATTTCCAATTTATTAACTGAGAACTTTATCAATTCCTCCACTATTACTATAATTAATATTTATATACATATATTCCAACAACAATTGATGAATTTTGTACAATATCCATAGTAAATTGGTTGCCAATATATTGATTCTATGACAATATGTATCCAAACTGTAACATTGATTTAAAAACTATTTAACAATTCAAGGGAATTCATCACCCCACTAAATCATCACATTCTTAAACAACCTTATTTTATGGTTATGTTCTTGTAAGAATAACATTTAAAAATACAACTTTAATCCAACAAAATCCTTGAGATCCGAATTTAATTCTCATTACTCATAGTTAATAACGAGATTATATACATGAGAATATTAGCAAGGATAATAATGACTTCTTAAACTCATACTTTAATTCCAAATTCGATATATTTTAAGGAACTATAATATATATATTAAGAATATAGTATGCATTAATTTCCAATATCCAAACTTAGTACCAACCATCATAAATGATCCAATTTTTAAAAAAATACTCATCTAAAATACCTATGTTTAGATTATTTATTCCATTAATAAGCCATAGTGTATCTCGAAGGTGAAGACAACACTTGTCTATACAATTTATAGATTTCTCTTGTATTTAATGTATATCAGAGTTTAGCATCGTTATATAGTAAAAAAATAACTTAAAGGGTATAGTATTTGGAAAGGACTCGACACATTTTAGAGGTATATGTCCCAATTCTTCTATAAAAGAAAAACTTTGCTGGTTATAATTCTTTAATTCATTCGTTAACACCTATTCACATTGGTCTCTCTTCGTCCCTTCGACAACACAGGTTTAAGAGATTCCGGATTAAGACTAGGGTATGGTTTATATTAAAGTATTTTAAAAATAATGGACCTATCCCATCGACTTCAATTATCCCAAAAAAACGCATAATCCGAGAGTTATACATAAGGATCATGATTACAACAATGCCAATTCATAATGAATTAATTAAGCGTAGGCGCCAAGCGAGAGCCCACGAAGAAAAAAATATCATGCACAAGATTTATTGGTTATAACCAACCCAACCCTGATCGAACTAACTGTGAGTCACACTATGTCCCAAATTGCCATGCAATCACAAGTTTTCAAAAGTGTCAAATACGAGCACCAAGGCATGATCACCTAAAAAAAAAAAAAAACATGTTAAACAAATCCCATCAGCTAAGAATCACCATCGATATCCACGTCTAACAGTTTTTGTTGACTTCTTGAAATAAAATTTCATTTAGTACTCCTTAAGTCTAGCTTTGAAGTTTAGGTGTCAACTTCATGTCTAGTTGTTAAGTTATATAACACTCACGCTGGGCGGAGGTCCAATTTTGGGAAAAGGCCATTTTTGGAGAGAAAGTATGAAGTGGAAGAAAAGACAGCTGGAAGGAAAAACAATATGCGAGAGGCGTATATGTAAGGGAGACCTAACTATATTAGGGTTAGTTTTTTTTTTTTTTTTTTTCCAGAATATGGTAATGGTTGATGAACCAAGAATATGTATAAATAGTACTTAGGAGGTCAAAGAAAAGAGAACAAGGGAGAGAGAGAAAGAGAAAGACAGATAGAAGTGTAAGGAAGACTAGAATAGTAACCTTACATAAGCTGGTGAGCTAGAGAAGAGGGCTAGATCGCAGGTTGAGTCGGATCGGAAGCCTGTTGACATTGTAAAATCCAAGACTGTAAACATGCGTGACGCAATATATTGCTAAGACATAATAAAAGAGCTTGAGAGCCAAATATTTATAGACGTAGCCAAGGAGGGGTGAACCATGGTAGAATTGATGTTATGTGACTGAATGTTATGCATTTCCATTGTTGTTAATGTTTAAGTGCTTGATAATAAAAGAGCTTGAGAGACAAATATTTATGGATGTAGCCCAAGGGGTGAACCACGGTAGAACTGATGTTATGTGATTGAATGTTATGCATTTCCATTGTTGTTAATGTTTAAGTGCTTGATAATCAATTATAGGAACTGGTTAGATCTGATATTTCGCATGCATGAATAAGAATGACTGTTTAATTAAGATTTTAGACTAAACACATGAAGATCACAAGGTACAACCATAGATCCCCACTCATTCCCAGGCTGCCAGCATCTAAGCATTGCAACCACCCATAGAACTATCTCGAGTGAGACTACATAGTACACCCTCTGTACGACGCTGCCTTCTCGTTTACCAGGAAGGCCAATAGTTTTAGAGCTATTTTTTTGGAAGCTTGTTAAGTCTGAGCCTATGTCTACATATGACAGTAGTGTAAGATCATAGTAGATAAAATGGTAAAAACCCACAAGCAGTTTAAAACCCAACAACCCACTTCAATCCTATCTCTCCTTAAGTGCCTTAAATTGAAGCTCTTTTATTTCAACTGTTAATTCTGACTATTGGTAACCGAACTACCAAGTGTATGGAAAACGTTGCGCTTAGAATAAGATTTAACAGAAAGGAGTTTCTCCTCTAAACCCAACATAGCATAATGGAAAATCATTGGTCAAGGATTCTAAAAGAAGTAAGCAAGTCGGATGGAAATAAGCTTTCACTAGAAAAAAAAGAATCTGTTTGGGAGGGGAGGGTATTCCATTGGGTTTCTCTACGCCGAAGCTTGAATGATGTTTAGCACATCGATCGACAGAGCATTGTTCAATCTACAGCTACTCACCTCCTTCTCTTGATTTCATAGTTGGGCATCCAATTCGCCGTGAGCGTAAATCATTTCTAAGAATCAATCACCATAATTTTTTCCAGTAGTCCAGGATTCTAGACTGTGGCTATAAATGTCGGTAAGATGTTATACAAACGTTCATGATCGAATTAAGAAGGTGTTCAAGGCATGAGTACGTGCTCGATGTCCTTGACACAGTCTTGTTGTTAGCAAATACATACTTACTGATTGAAGGTAACTGTGAATAAAGGACAAGAGGAGGATATTCTAGTATCAGATCGTGTTTTTTTCCCTAACGCAAATGTAGTGAACGAACACGATCGGTAGTTGCAGGAAAATTTCCAACTTCTGTTGTAGGATTAGGGACAAGGTGGTTGACATCTTGAAATGGAAAGGCACTAGTATATGATTTCAACACTAGTCATGAGCTTAGGTTCTAAGGATCCACAAACTACTAATCGAGATATTAAATTCATTGTTAAATGCTTCTTGTCTTAGATCTGAGAATATTACAAAGATGTAGGAATGCATCATATTGTTTAAAATATCCATGCAGGTGTAGATACTAAGCAAGACATCATTGAATATATAAATCAATTAGGAAACCATAGAGAAATTTAACGGAGGCCAATTATTGGAGGCCAATTATTGAATAGAACTTGATTTCTATGTTAATAAGAAGAAAAGAAAAAAACATATATATATATATATATATATATATATATATATATATATATTCTCTTTCATCTTTAATACAAAGAGATGCTAAAGTCCCTTAGGAAATTTTCGATTTAAATCGGATGTGTAAATCAGTAGAAACTTTTCTTAGAATAAAAATTTTGTAATAAATAACTCAACAAAATTAGAATGTCATACAACAATGTGACAATGTGTAAGAATAAATTTAAATATATTTGACATTTGGGAGATGATAACTAAAATATTACATTAATATCCATCCATTTGGGAGATAATAACTTATATTCATTATATTGAATCGATTACATTCAACATTTGGAAACACTAATCGTACTATAAAAAAACCTATCTAACAAATAAATAACTGAAATACAAATATTGTAACCAAGATCAATGATATAGGAGGATTGTTTTCAACTTGAAAAAAAAAAATTGTGCAACATCCTTTCGTTTCACCTATTAATCAAATGACTTCACCAGTACCTCCTAGCTAATGCTAGGGGTACTCTTCTTCCCCAGAGTCCCCTGAGCCAAAAATGGGTCACACATAAAATTTTAATTCTACCTAGCTCAATCTTGCCCTCACAAGGAGAGGCTTCAACCTCTTATGAAAAACTTGAAGCCCAACACACACAAGAAAACTAGTCAAAACTTGAAGCCCAACACAAACATTTTCTTTGTCCACTGGATCTCTCCTCGATCTCCTGACTCTCTGGTTCTATCTTCCCTATATGGATACAATTCTGAAATGTTTAATATAGGCGATATATCCACATCTTCTGGCAGCTCTAACTCATAAGCATTTTCACCAAATCTCCTCAGGATTTTACATGGTCCTATATTTTTCAACTTCAGCTTATTGTATGTTCCCCTTAGGAATATTTCCTTCCTTATATGTGCTAGGACTTTATCTCCAACTCCAAATTCAAGCTTTCTCTTGTGTTGATCAGCTCTGTGCTTGTACTCACTGCTACTCCTTTTCAACTGCTCCTTGATCCGATTGTGAAGTTCCTGTATTTCTACAGCGAAGTCTTCGACTCTAGAACTCTTAAATTCTCTCTACTTTAGATCTCTCAATTCCGACACTCCTCTCAGATTTACTCCATACAGGATTTGAAATGGACTTTTCCCAGTGCTTCTGTTCACTGAGTCATTATATGAAAAATCTGTTTGTGCTAGAATCTGATCCCACTGACTATGGTGTTTGGTAACCAAACTCCTCAACAAATCTCCCAAACTTCTATTCACCACTTCAGTTTGTCCATCTGCTTATGGATGATATGTAGAACTAAAAGAGAGCTCCATCCCCAACATTTTCCACAACGTCCCCCAGAAATGACCAACAAATTTGGTATCCATGTCTGAAACTATACTCCTGGGAAATCCATGGAGTCTCACAACTTCTCTGGAAAAAAAAATCGCAAAATGCATTGCATCACTGGTCTTCTATCATGGGATAAAGTGTGCCATCTTCGAGAATATGTCCACCACCACAAATATGGAATTACTTCCTCTATTTGTCCCTAGAAATACGAACACAAAATCCATACTTGTTGCATCCCAAGGCCTCTCTGGAATAGGAAATAGCTGATACAACCCAGTGTTCTACTTCTTCCCCTTGGCACACTGACAAATCTTACAATTGTTCACAACTCTCTTCACCTCTCCTCTCATACCTAGCCAATAATATGAACCATTTAATTGGGAAAATGTTTTGTCATGGCTGAAATTTCCTGCTAGACCTCTGCTATGCTTTTCCTTCAGCAAATTATCCCTCATCGAGCATCTCAGTATGCACAAATGGAACCCTTTGAACAAAAACCCATCCTGAATCAGATATTCGACCCACTAGCTTATGTCCCCGAGCACAGGATCTTCACATGCTTCATATGCCTCTCCAAAATTTGGATCACTATGGTACATTTCCTTAAGCTGGTCAAACCCCAATGTCTTGACTTGAAATTCATGCAGAATAAAAATCCTCCTTCTCAATGCATCAACAACCTTGTTAGCATTTCCATAAATATGTTTAATGACAAAAGTGAAATTTTGCATAAACTCTATCCACTTGGCATGTCTCTAGTTTAACTTATCCTATTTGGTTATGAATTGAAAAGCTTGATTGTCACTATACAAAACAAACTCCTTCGGTACAAGATAGTTCCTCCATTTCTTTAAGGCTTGAATTATGGCATAGAATTATTTATCGTATGTGGAGTACTTATTTTTAGCTTCATTCAGTTTCTCATTGAAATATGCAATAGGTCTGTTGTCTTGACTTAAGCCCGCTCCAATTGCAACCCCACTCGCATCACACCTCACCTGAAATGTCTTCCTAAAATCTGGTAAAACTAGTATCGGTTGTTCAGTTATTTTCTCCTTCAATATGTTGAAGCTCCTCTCAGCCTCTTTTTTCCATTTGAAATACTTGTGTCTTTTCTTTATTGTATCCATCATTTGAGCACTAACCCCGCTAAAATTTATGATGAATTTCCGATAAAAACTTGCTAATCCATGGAAGATTATTACCTCAAAGATATTCCTCGGTGATGACCATTCTCTAATTGCTTTCATCTTTTCAGGATCCATCTTCAATTCATTTCAAGAAGTCACAAAACCCAAAAATATGAGTTTTGTCTTCATGAAAGATTACTTTTTCAAATTAATCAACAACTTCTCTTGCTGCAACCTCCTCATCACTAATATCAAATGTCTCAAATGATCCTCGTTAGTCTTTCTAAACACCAGTATGTCATCCAGATATACAATCACAAACTTACCAATGAAATCTTTTAACACTTCATTCATCATCCTCATAAAAGTACTTGGGGCGTTTGTTAATACAAACGACATAACAAGACATTCATATAACCCCTCATTTGTTTTGAATGATGTTTTCTACTCATCACCTTCCCTCATCCTTATCTGGTGATATCCACTTTTCAAATCTATTTTTGAAAAATAGTTAGCTCCACTTAGGCAATCTATCAAATCATCCATCCTTGGTAATGAAAATCTATATCTGATGGTGATCTTGTTTATGGCCCTTGAGTCTGTACACATTCTCCATTCTCCATATTTCTTTGGACATAATATAGTCGGTACTGCACATGGACTCAATATTTCTCTGACCAACCCTTTGTCTAATAGATCCTGAACTTGTCTCTTCACCTCCTCATTCTCTTGAGGTGTCAACCTGTACACTGCTTTATTCGACAGACTTTCTCTTGGTATCAATTCAATGTGATGGTTGATACTTATCATAGGTGGTAATGAGTTTGGCAACTCATCCACTACAATGTCAGCAAAATTATGTAACAGTTTATGAACTTCCTCAGGTAAATATTTAATTGAAGTACTGGTAAGGATAACCCTCGGCTTCCTCACTACAACAAACTGCATCTCCTATTCCTTCTTTAATTCATTCAGGAGTTCCTTCCCACTCATGAGAAGTATGTTCATGCTAGCTTCATATTTCACCTTCTTTTGCTCAATTGGAAACAACATGTGTGTTCTACCATTCTTCTCTATTATGTATGTATTCTTCCTCCCATCATGAATAAAATTCCTATCATAATGCCACGGTCTTCCCAAAAAAACATGATAGACATCCATGGGAATCACATGACATAGAATCTCATCTCTATATCCTCCTATTTTAAACTCAACTAGGCATTGTTGAGTGACTATTACCTTATGGCCTTTCTGCAACCATGAGAGCTTATATGGTGTCGTATGTGCAGCCATATCCATCTCTAGCTTCTCCACCATCTTCGTGGATACTAGGTTGTCAGTGGTTCCATTGTCAATTATCACCTTGCAAACCATGTCCTTTGTTTTGCAATATGTCTTGAACAAAATTTTCCTCTTTGTGGGTTTTTTAGTTTCTGGCTCTTGTTTCAAAAGAACCTTCTCCATCATCAATGATTTCCCATCCTCTGCACCTTCTGCCTCAACATTTCACCTCTGCACTTCCAAAATGTGAGCTTCGCCTCCTTTATTCCTCTCGAGATAATCCCAAGACACGTGTCATGCCTTTCCATAGGCATAACATCTCACTTCTCCTCCTCTTCCTCTTCCTCTTCCTCTGGGAAAAGAGTTTCTACCACCACCATGTCTTCCTCGGGAAATTCCTCCTCTCTAAGGGTGACTATGTGGTTTCTTCCCCTCATCTTTGGGCTTCTGTGCTTTCTCCTAATCCACTCCTTTACCTATGTTCGAGATTTGACATTTGTTTTGTTGACTTTGTTTCCTGACGAACTTTTCTTATGCTTTCAACGCAATTTGATATGCATCGTCCACTGTCCCAACTGTCGTCATATTGATTTCATCCTCGATATCGTACCTTAGGCCATTAATGTATCTGACAACTTTCTCTTCGTCCCTCTCTCTCTGTCCAACTCTAATGTTCAATTTGAAGAACTCCTCTGTGTACTCTTTCACAGTCAATCCTCTCTGTCTCAGGTTTTGCACCCTCTTGAACAAAAATATTTGGTAATCCTTGGGCATGAATTTCTCCTTCAACTTGCCTACCATTCGATCCCAACTCTTGATCTTTCATTTTCCCTTGATCATTTTGTCAGCTTGCAGTTTGGTGCCAATGCCCTTCCTCACAACCCATAGGATATTCTCCTTCACACGGCCCGAAGAACTACAATGGTTCTTCTATTTCCCTATCGGGAAATCTTCACCCACAGAACTCTTCGTGCAATCCCCTCTCTTTACTTATTAGGGAATCAGACTTCGCAACTTTGCGAGTCTAGTGGTAGACCTTTCGTTTCATGAATCCACGAAAACCGACAACCAGTCAATGCTGACCTCTTCCTCTTCTATCAAGACTTTCCCTATCACGAATTCAACACTCGCGATGTTGAGAAACTTGGTTCTCCAACCCCCGAATCCTGATATGTTGATTACCGACACACGTGCGAGTTGACTTTTCCACACCTTGTCACCTCATCGGGATTTCGGATTTCGCTATATCGCGAATTCTGATGTTAATGTTTCGGGATTTCTCGCCACAAAACTCCGATAGCTCGTGCCACCTGTCCAGTCGCCGACTCCACTGTGGCCCCACACTATTCTCATACCCGTCGGGATATCATGTATCACAATATCGTGATTCCCATTGCAATATTTCGGAGTTTCGATCCAAAAAACCCCGATACATGATAGACGTATAGATCCAACGACCCTTGTGGCTCGTATCAATGGCCCTGCCCCTCCTGAGATTTTAGCCTCTAGAGAATATGACGCCATATCTCCCTTGTACCTTTGTGAGATCTGACGGATCACAGAACTTCGCGAGATATCCCCAGGGAACTCCGATCGTCCGTTCCTCATAGTGAAATCTGTGAACCGACTAAGTGTTCCTCTGCATAATTCGTTCACTTGCGTGAAGACCTGCAACGCTTTGTTGAACACTCCACGACACAAACCCCTGGTGCTTCCACTTGATGATTACTCGAAGGTCCTATACCCCCTGAGCTTCCAAAAGATCCCTGCATGCACTCCTTGCGGCAGACTTTCAAACACTTTAAGTGCTTGAACTCTTTCGACTCTACACACACCTGCAGCAACAGTCCTTCAAATTCTCTTCTCAGGTTCGTAACCCTGAGCTTTTCTTGGCCTGCACACTCCTTGCACGGCTCTTATGCCTAACTACACCTTTGAGATGAATCAGAACAAAAGCTATTTCTATTTGAACCCTCTGTCAACGCACTCCTTGCGGACTCTTCAACTGCACTCCTTGCAGGAATTATTGCTCAGATAGAGAAATAATTGAAACTCATTCCCTCTTCCTCCTAGACTTCAATTAAAACATGAAATCATATACACAGCATATTAAAACAAATGTATATCAGGAAGCAAACATTCATGAGCATAACATCAATACACAGAGAACAACACAAAACCATGAATTTGAATCAAACTCTTCTATTAATTCAAATATCTGTACATGGGTGTTCTTACACAACTCTCTTCTTTCTCTTGCTCTTCCTTCTTCCTGATAATCATACAATACACAATGAGGGTGTTTATATCCCATTTCCCTCTTGCGCTCTCCAACTGTCTAATCTAGAATTAAATTCTATCTACTTTACATTAACTATCTTAAATGCTTCCTACCTACTAAGGATGAGAGTTAAAGGCTCAAGGTCCAATTACAATATACAAGTGCGCCTCATCTTAATGACTTCATTTAAGATGGCGCAACAACTTCAAGGAGATTTCAAAATTTGTGCTGGTGTGTGTCTAGCTGTCTCTTACCTTCTGCGCTGGCTCGCTTGATGTGGGAGATGCTCCTGCATCATACTCCCTCGCTTGAAAACTTTCATGGGATCCTATCCATGATATCCTGCACGGTCTGTCCATGCTTTTGTATCTCTGCTTCATTCTCCCAGCTGGCATCTTCAACTGAATGATTCTTCCATTTGACCAGATACTCAAAGTATTGCTTTCGCCTAGTCATTTTGCTCACTCTCTTGTCAGGTATGCACTCCATCTGTGGCTTCTCTGCAACTGGCATCTGCTTTGTCCACTAGATCACTGGCTGCTCATTTCCAGTCTCTACTTTATCAACTCTATATGGGTACAAATCCGAGATATTGAATATCAGAGAAATTTCGATCCCATCGGGTAATTCGATCTCATAAGAATTCGTCCCAAATTTCTTTAAGACCCTACATGGCCCAATTTTCTTCATCTTCAACTTATTGTATGTTCCTCTCGGGAATCTTTCCTTTCTCAAATGTGCCAGAACCAGATCACCAGCCTCAAACTGAAGTTGTCTTCTATGCTGATCTGTTATGTTCTTATACTCCTGACTTGATCTCTGCAATTTCTCCTTCACCTGGCTATGAAGTTCTTTCATCGCCACTGTGAATTCTTCTGCACTAGCACTCCTAATCGCAGTCTGTTCTGAATCTCTCAGTTCAGAAATTCCTCTCGGCTGTATGCCATAAACAACCTGAAATGGACTCTGGCCTGTACTCTGATTCACTGAATCATTATACGCAAAATCTGCCTGTGGTAATATATTGTCCCATTGGTTGTGGTGCTCTGTCACCAAGCTTCTCAGCAAGTCTCCCAGACTTCTGTTCACCACCTCCGTCTGTCCATCCGTCTGAGGATGATAAGCTACACTAAACGAGAAGTTAGTTCCCAGCCTCTTCCATAAGTTCCTCCAAAAATGCCCTATGAATTTTGTATCTCGATCCGAAACTATACTTCTCGGCAACCCATGTAGTTGAATGACCTCTTTGAAAAATAGGTTCACAATGTGAGTTGTGTCACTGGTTTTATGACATGGAATGAAGTGTGCCATCTTGGAAAATCTATCCACCACCAAAAATATTGAATCAACACCTCTTTGTGTCCTTGGCAACCCCAATACAAAATCCATGCTAATCGCATCCCACGGCCTCTCTGGTATGGGAAATGGTTGTTAAAACCCTGCATTCTGCTTCCTTCCCTTTGAATGTTGGAAAATTATACATCTGTCCACAAACCTCTTGACCTATGATCACATTCCTGGTCAAAAGTATGACTCGCTCAGCTTTGCGAACGTCTTGTTGTGACCAAAGTTCCCTGCCAATCCTCCACTGTGTTTTTCCTTCAGCAAGTTCTCCCTCATGGAGCATTTCGGAATACACATTTGATTACCTCTAAACAGTAATCCCTCCTGGATCATATATTCTATCCATGGGCTTCGGTCTCTGAGAACTGGATTCTCAGTTGCTTCATACGCCTCTTTAAAATCTGGATCATCAGCATACATGTCTCTGAGATCATCAAAACCCAATGTTTTGACTCTAAACTCCTACAACAACAAACACTTCCTGCTCAAAGCATCAACAACTTTGTTAGCAGTACCAGAAATATGTTTAATCACAAAAGTGAAATTTTGCATATACTCAACCCATTTGACATGTTTCTGATTCAACTTCTCCTGTTGAGTCACAAACTGCAGTGCATGATTGTCACTGTACAAAAAAAATTCTTTCGGGATCAAGTAATGCCTCCATTTCTTCAATGCCTGTATGATAACATAGAACTCCTTGTCATAAGTGGAGTACTTCAATTTTTCTTCATTCATCTTCTCACTGAAATATGCTATCAGCCTCTCTTCCTGACTTAAGACTGCCCCGATTGCAAATCCACTTGCATCACATTTCACCTGAAATGTTTTCTAGAAATCCGGCAACACCAAAACCGGTCGTTCCATGATCTTCCTCTTCAACAGGTTAAAACTCTTTTCAGCCTCTTCTGTCCAGTGAAAATATTTATGTATTTTCTTCATTGTATCCATCATCGCTGCGCTAATTCCACTGAAATTCCTGATGAATTTTCGGTAGAAACTAGCCAATCCGTTAAAACTTCTCACCTCAAAAATATTTCTCGGTGATGGCCAATTCTTGATCACTTCCACCTTATCTAGATCCATCCTCAACTCATTTGCCGAAATAACAAACCCCTAATAAATGAGCTCTGTCTTCATGAATGAGGACTTATTCATGTTTATCAACAACTTCTCCTACTGTAATTTCTGCATCACTATAGCCAAATGCTTCAAATACTCCGCTATTGTTTTACTGTAAATCAGTATGCCATCCAAATACACAATGACAAATTTTCTGATGAGCTCCCTTAGGAGTTCGTTCATCAACCTCATGAAGGTACTTGGCGCATTTGTTAATCCAAACGACATAACAATCCATTCATACAAACCTTCGTTTGTTTTGAATGTTGTCTTCCATTCATCACCTTCTCTCACGCGGATCTAGTGATAACCGCTTTTCAAATCAATCTTTGAAAAATACTTTTCTCCACTCAAGAAATCCATCAGATCATCCATCCTCGGAAATGGAAATTTGTACCTGATGGTTATCTTGTTAATCTCCCTTGAGTCAGTACACATCCTCCAGCCTCCGTCTTTCTTTGGACTGAGTACTGTTGGAACAACACATGGACTCAAGCTCTCCCTGACCAAACCTTTGTCCAATAAATCCTAGACTTGCCTCTTAACTTCTTCATTCTCTTGCGACGTCAATCTGTACGCGGCTTTGTTTGGAAAACTGGCTCCTAGTATGAGATCAATATGATGACTCACACTTCTGATCGGTGGCAATGAACGAGGTAATTCGTCCACTACAATGTCAGCGAACTCTTCCAGCAGTTCCTAAACTTCCTCAGTTAAATCATCCACCTTCGTGCTAGTCAGAACATTTCTCAGTTTCCTGACCACAATGAATTGTGGATATTCCTTCTTCTTAATCTCCGTGAGAAGTTCCTTCCCACTCATGAGAAGTACTGTGTTGCTTACTTCTGGATTTACCTCCTTATCCTTGATCGGAAGCAACATGTGTGTCCTCCCATTCTTCTTTAGGGTGTATGTGTTCATTCTCCCATCATGAATCACATTTCTATCATATTTCCATGGTCTACCCAGAAATAGATGACAAACATCCATAGGAATGACATCACATAATATCTTATCATTATATCCACCTATTTTGAATTCAACTAAACATTGTTTAGTGACAGTTACCTGGTGTCCTTTCTGTAGCCACGAAACTCTATATGGGTTTGGATGATCAGTCGTCTCCAGCTCCAGCTTCTCTACCATCTCTGTAGATATGAGATTATCCGTGCTACCACTGTCTATGATGACCTTGCATACCATTTCCTTGGTCGTGCAAGCAGTCCTAAAAAGTCTGGTCCTTTGGACTGAACTTTCCACCTCTTTCTCGGGTGTCAAAAGGACTTTTCGCATCATCAACGATCTCCCGCCTTCAGCGTCTTCTTCCTCAACATCCCGCCCCTGTTCTTTGGTGATGTGAGCTTCTCCAATCTCTTTCTTCTTATCTGGACACTCATAAGACTTGTGCCCATTCTTTCCACATGTGAAGCATGTGATTACTCCACCTCTTTCTCTTCCTCTGCCTCTAGTACGAGGAAAAGTGTTATTCTCAGCATAATCTCCTCTCTGCTCAGTATGTTGTCCTCTCTGTGAAGTTTCGTCTCTCTCTGTATGAGTCTAAGGTTTCTTCAAATCTTCCTTGGGCTTCTGGAATTTGTCCTGGGCAACTGATTTGCCTCTGGGCTGAATTTTGCCTCGGCCCCTCTGACTCTACTTTCGGCTCAGCTTCTCCTCATCTTTCAGAGCCATCTGATAAGCATCTTCCACCGTTCGGATGGTTACCATGCTCATCTCATCCTGGATATCATATCTCAGGCCATTCATGTATCTGGCTACCTTCTCATCATCTCTCTCCCGATGACCTTCCCTGATGTTCAGTTTATAGAATTCTTCAGTGTATTCTTTCACTGTCATTAGCTTCTATCTCAGGTTCTGCATCCTCCTGAACAAAGTAATTTGATAGTCTCCGGGGATTAATTTCGCCTTCATCTTTGCAATCATTTTGTCCTAGCTCTTGATATTTTGCTTGCCCTTGCATCATCTGTCATCTTGTAGTTCATCCCACCACAATGATGCATGTCCTTTCAATCTTGTGACAACATGCTTGACCTTCTTTCCATCTTCGACATCTTCGTAGTCGAAGTACGTGTCCAGAGCTCTAATCCAGTCTAGAAGCTCCTCTGCATCCAAGTTTCCCTCGTAAACTAGAATGTCCATCTTTTCTCTTGCACCCATCCTTGCAATAGCTCTGACCAAACGTTTGTTTGATGCATCTTCGGCTGCAACTTCTTCTTCTCGTTCAGCCTCAACTTCACTTTCAGAATCACTGAGATCCCCTGCACTGGCTGAGCATATTTGAGCTATCTCCATGTCTTCGAGTCTAGCTCGTAGATCACGCATCTCTCTCTCCATAACTAGATCTGTCATATGCCTACCTCCTCTCCTTGGTATTTCCCTATCCTCTGGATCGGGTGTCTGCATGCCCCTTCTCCTAGGTGGCATGGTGAATTCTCTTTCTTCTCTACTACAAAAAGAAAAGAATCTTTCTGTGCTTTGATACATAACTGGTGCCAACGCCCTTCCTCACAACCCACAGGTCGGAAGGTCCACGTCGATTCACAGGTTCTTCTCCTTCACATGACCTGAAGAGCTACAATGGTTCTTCTATTTCCCTATCGGGAAATCTGCACCCACAGAACTCTTCACGCGATCCCCTCTCTTTACTTATCGGGGAATCAAACTTCTCAACTTTGCGAGTCTAGTGGTCGACCTTTGGTTTCGCAAATCCATGAAAACCGAAAACCAGTCAACGTTGACCTCTTCCTCTTCTATCGAGACTTTCCCTATCACGAATTCGACACTCGTGATGTTGAGCAACTTGGTTCTCCGACCCCCGAATCCCGATATGTCGATTACCGACACACGTGCGAGTTGACTTCACCACGAAACTCCGGTAGCTCGTGCCACCTGTCCACTCGCTGAATCCACTGTGGCCCCACAGTATTCTCATACTCGTCGGGATATCGCTTATCGCAATATCGCAATTCCCATTGCAATATTTCAGAGTTTCGATCCACGAAACCCCGATACACGATAGACATATAGATCCAATGGCCCTTATGGCTCGTATCAATGGCCCTGCCCCTCCTGAGCTTTTAGCCTCTAGAGAATATGACGCCGTATCTCCCTTGCACCTTTGTGAGATCTGACGACTCACGAAACTTCGCGATATCTCCCCAGGGAACTCTGACCATCCATTCCTCCTAGTGAAATCTGTGAACCGACTAAGTGTTCCTCCACAAAATTCGTTCACCTGTGTGCAGACCTGTGATGCCTACTTGAACACTCAACGACACAAACCCCTGGTGCTTCCACTTGATGATGACTCGAAGGTCCTATACCCCCTGAGATTCCAAAAGATCCCTTCACGCACTCCTTGTGGTAGACTTTCAAGCACTTCAAGTGCTTGAACTCTTTCGACTCTGCGCACACCTGCAACAACAGTCCTTCAACTTGTCTTCTCAGGTTCACAACCCTAAGATTTTCTTGGCCTGTGCACTACTTGCACGGCTCCTGTGTCTAACTACACCTTTGAGATGAATGAGAACAAAATCTATCTCTATTTGAACCCTCTGTCAACTCACTCCTTGCAGACTCTTTGACTGCACTCCTTGCAGGAATTCTTGCTCAGATAGAGAAACAATTGAAACTCATTCCCTCTTCCTCCCAGACTTCAATTCAAACATGAAATCATATACACAGCATATTAAAGCAAATGTATAACAGGAAGCAAACATTCATGAGCATAACATCAATACACAGAGAACAACACAAAACCATGAATTTGAATCAAACTCTTCTATTAATTCAAATATATGTACATGGGTGTTCTTACACAACTCTCTTCTTTCCCTTGCTCTTCCTTCTTCCTGATAATCATACAATATACAATGAGGGTGTCTATATCCCGTTTCCCTCTTGTGCTCTCCAACTCTCTAATCTAGAATTAAATTCTATCTACTTTACATTAACTATCTTAAATGCCTCCTACCTACTAAGGACGAGAGCTAAAGGCTCAAGGTCCGATTACAATATACAAGTGCGCCTCACCTTAATGACTTCATTTAATATGGAGCAACAACTTCAAGGAGATTTCAAAATTTGTGTTGGCGTGTGTCCAGCTGTCTCTTGCCTTCCGCGTTGGCTTGCTTGATGTGGGAGATGCTCCTGCATCACAGTTCATCCCACCACAGTGTTGAATGTCCTTTCAACCCAGTGACAACATGTCTTACCTTTTTCTCTTCTTTGAAATCCTCATAGTCGAAATACTTGTCCATTTCTCGTATCCAATCAAACAATTCTTCTGTGTCTAAATTTCCTTCATACATAGGGATGTCAATCTTTTCTCTGGCTCCCAATCTCACAACTACTTTCAGTAAGTTCTCTTTCACAACATCCTCATCTACAACTTCTTCAACTTCTACTTCTTCAATTTATACCTTGTTGATGTCTCCAACATCAAACACTCTCCTTTTTTATGTCTCCATGGCATCCAGCATCACACGTAATTCTCTCATCTCCCTTTCCATATCTTTATTGGCTACATGAGGCTCAACACATCTTCTAGGAGGAATTGTGATGATGCTTCTGATACCCCTCATCGATATCAGTTTACCTTTCTCCCTACATAATTCAATTATGTACTCGCTCTAATACCACTTCTGGTGCAGACCCCCCTTCCCTCCAAAGGGATGCTCAACCTCTCGGTCTAGGACTGTTCAAAATACTGAGTCATAGCGACTCTTTGGGTCTCTTTCTCCTCCTGGTGACCATGGCTATGATCGTGAGTCTATCCCTTCACGATTCATGCTTCAGGGATATCCTGAACTCTTCCTTCGACTTTTCCTGAAATACGCTACTCTGAATCTCTAAGATCTCACCACGCGTCTCCTCAAGTCTATTGGCTCCACTTGGGTTCAGGTTTTGTGACTTCCTGAAACTCTAGGTTTCTCTCATGTGAACCTCTAGAATTCTGACTCCCGAACTCCTTAATCCATTGCCACGTGCCCATTTCATGATCAATGGCTGAAATATGTTCGTGACTTCGGACTTCGCAATTCTCCTTTCAAAAATCCTCCAAACCTCCCAAAATCCAAAGTGTCGAACACCTTGCAACTATCCTCCACACAACTTTTCCAAATCTGAAGGTCTGGGATCATTCATCTCCTCTCGAAACGAATCTTTTCCACTGATTTCAGTGAATACTCTAGTGACTTTTGTCCTTGAATAATTTCCACTGCTCTCCCTCCTCAGGTTTACTTCTTCGGTTTCCCTTGGTTCCTCCGAACACCTCCTTCAACACTTAGTTGAATTTTTTATATGTGCACACCTTGCAACAGATTCTCTTCCACGACTTAACTTCTCCTTGTGGATGGCTTCACACTCCTTGTGAATGTTCTCCAACCACTTCTATCTCTTGTGAATGGAATCACGCTACCCCTCCTGGGCGTTCAATTATGAAAACTTTGTCACACACTCCTTGTGGATGTCATTGTACTCCTTGAATACATAAGTTTCATTATTCCTCCTGAGATTTCAAGTCGAAATAGACTCATTCACACACTCCTTCCAGACACTATGCATGCCTTGCACTCACCCAATGAAGAGAAACAATTGAAACTTATTCACTCTTCATAGTAACTCATACATTCAACAATGCAATGCAGTCATGGATTCAAGAACAACAAATAACAAAGAATTGAAAAATAACAGAAAGTATACCATTCACTCATTCAGATAGACAAAACAACCACATACCTTTGGGACAATATTCCTCTGTTATATTTATTCAACTAGAACTTACATACATTCATACACGTTTATTCACTACTCCTTAACATATACACTGCTAATCAACTATCTTCTATCAGCAGTCTTCCAACAACAAAGGCAACAACCACCACTACTGGGAAATATTACCAAGATTTTATTCAAAGGGGTGATCTTTGAGACCTTCCCTCCAAATAATCTATGTTATGTTATCGGAATTAATTGCTATCAATTAATTAACATCTATTACAATAAATATTGAGCCAAACAAATAAGAGCGCAAGCTCCAAATCTGTACTGCGATCCGTCTCATAAAAAAAATGCATTCCCCATTGATCTTACGTGATGGATCAGCCTCCGGTCATTAAAGATGTTCATAACTCAAAACAAAACTTGACCATATGTTACATTAATACATTGATTCTTGAAATTCAAAATATTTCAAAATATGCTCTAGTGCATCCAACTATCTCCCGCTTGTGCTTTGTTGGCCATGCTCCTACATCACAAACTTTCCTACACAGTCTCAATTTCCTTTACCAAATTTGAAATCTATGGAATGCAAATGCGTGAAACTCATAAGTTAAAAAATTTGAAATCTATGGACTTCAAATGCATGAAACTCGTAAGTTAAAAAATATTAAATGAACCTAAACACATATTGCACTATCCGAATCATCTATTGTATTATTGAAACCTAAAACATATGCATAAAAAACAACGAAGAAAAACCAATAATATATATTAGTATATACATCTAAGATAATAAACATATAAATACTAAATAAGTTATTCAATCAAGAATAACATACCCAACCATGAGAAAGAATAACATACCCAACCGAGGTTCCATGGATCTTTAAGGAGTTCCTTGGAGCTAATATTATTGCTCTCTTTTTATTCTATGCTGCATATAAATCCATTCTTCCAAACGCATAAATCTTTAATTTTCTACTATGGTTTAGATGTTCTCATATTATAATCAAATTCTCTTTCAAAAATTCCTACATTAATGTGAAATAAGTACGATCATATACATAATATTTTTAAACAGAAGTTGGTGTGTGGTTGGTAAGCAATCATTGTTCATAGTTAGATAATACCCCAAGAATGAAATCACTTGGATGTATGCAGAAAAAATAAATCTGGATTCTTCCAAGAAGATAAATCTTTCTTGTTTCTGTTCTAAAATATATGTTCTCATATAATTAATATAGAGTTAGATAATACCCAAACAAAAATATCACTTAGATGTATGTAGAAAACACAAATTTGGATTCTTTCAAGAAGATAAATCTTTCATTTTTTTGTTCTGAAATATATGTTCTCATATAATCAATTTGCTACACCATGATATAAACATAAGATCGTGTGCAAGATATTTTTAAATATAGGAAGGTTGGTTGGTGGTTAATAAACAACAAGTTAAGAGTTTGGCAATACTACAATCATGTAGAACATATTTATAAATATAGGAATCTTGATTGGTTTTTAGTAAGAAAAAAGTTAAGAGATTGACAATACCCCAACAAGAAATTCACTTCGTTGTATGCAGAAAACAAAAATATCTATATTACACCATTCTTCCAAGCAGATAAATCTTTCTTTTTCAACTGTGGGATAGATGCCCTCATATAATCAAATTATCTTTCAAAAATGCTTACATCATGATCTAAACATAAGTAAGATCATGTATATAGCATATTTTTAGCATATTTTTAAATCTAAAAAAGTTAGTTCGTGGTTGGTAAGAAATTAGTGAAGAGTTCAAGACAATACTCAAATAAATAAAGGGTGGTTTGAATATTCCCCATTATTTTTATATCTAGAAACACTAGTGCGTGGTTAGTAAGAAATTAGTGAAGAGTTCAACACAATAATAAAATAAATAAGGGATGAATGAACTTTTCCCATTCTTTCCTCAAGGATAAACCATTTTAAATGATGGTAAATTTATATAAGGACTCGTTGACTAACCTTTCCATGAATAGAAATGATTAATTATAATATTATACAAGGAATATTTTATCAACCAAAACTTCAATTTTTCTACAAGCATATTTCAACTACAAATAAGTCGTGGTTTTAAAAATAATATCGAACTATTTTTGCAAAAGAAATATAGGCAAAGGATATTGAACTTATTTGATTAACCAAAACTTCAGTTTTTCTATATGTGTATTTCAAGTACAAATAAGCCATGGTTTTAAAAATAATGTTGAACTCTTTTTGAAAAATAAATTTAGGAAAAGGATATTGAATTTTTTATCAAAATCTTTCAAAAGGAAAGAAAAAAGGGACATAAAAAGTTGTTCTGCACATCTTTCAAAAGAAAAAAAATAGATCTGGAAAATGCATTAAGGATAGTACATGTAGTTACGTCTAAATCCTAATTATATATTATTCTAAACCATTGACATGGACGAAATAAATACACGACAATTCTATCATGTGCATATCTATAATGTAACCCATAAAATTTTAAAAAAGTAGAAAAATAAATTTAAGCATTCATTTGTATATAATAAAGTCCTCATAAAAACACACTAGAACTTACAAATTCAATGTGCATATGCATGACCTATGCATCATCATGTATGGATGCATCTTTCTCCGATATGGACAAATCCTTCTGGGGCACTCTTTTTGGCACTCTCTTTTCCAAGTTGGCCTATAACACATTTGAAATTTGCATATGTCCATTAAGGCATCTACTTACATTAAAAAAAAAATTACGAGTTAAAATTAAATGATTGACACTTGAAATCATAGTTTTAAACTTTGAAAAATGTAATACACTTGATGTGCCAACATCAATATCATCCCCCTCTTGAAATTCCCCCAACATTTGCGATGATAACTGAGATAAACCTATAAATGTGTTGAGATATGGAAAGGGAATCTGTGAACGCAAAAACTTTGAATTTTAGAGAAATGTGTTCACATTAATGGCGAGAAAATTTGAATTTTAGAGAAATGTGTTTACATTAATGGAGAGATATAAATTTTTTGGATTGATTCTTCATGTGGAAATTATACAACTAAAGTGTAAATATGGATATTTCTAAAAACATACCTGATTCATTGCTTCAAAATTTAAAAATGATGAATCAAGTCCCCTATTTAATGAGGAATCATTTAACATTTGGCCAAACTGGGCTTAATGAACATGTAACACATGTCAATTATTTTTAACAATTCAATGATAGGTATCTAGGTCTAATAACAAGAAAACTATTCCCAAATGCATGAAAAAATTACAAACTAAAACACATATCGGTCCAATCCATGATTCCCCATGCCCAATTAACTCTTTCCATCCACTGCGAAAAAATTTGGCATAAGAACGTAACTCTTCTATGCTTATGGAATATATCTCCTCATCCGTATTCTAAACATAACTCTCTTGAGCAGTGGATTGCTCCCTCTATCGATTCAAACTGACATTAATAACATAATTTTTTTTTTTAAAGTTATCTCCAATTGGAGTCCTCGCCTCCTTACCAACTTGTGATGTGGCTTGCATCTCTTTATGTGAATCAAATTCCCCCATTGGGAGAGATGCCAATGGTGGTGGATGCCTTAGCAATGATACATCTCGATATACTCTTTTTCTATTATATTTCCAACCTTTACCAACCCCATAATATCGAGATGGTAGGCTCGTATAATCAGGGTGCATGCCCAAAACAAATAATCATAGAAAAGTTTAGCAAAGTAAATTGGTACCTCATCATTCCATGGAAACCTCCCATATGCTACCAATAGTCTATTATAGATATGTCCCGCAATGTTCGGTTTCTTGAAATGTTGCACCTTCAACATCGGTCGCTTTGGACCTTCCTTGAAATTAAACATTGAAATTGCGTCATCTTTTGAAACCTTTTTTTGTACTACTTCCCATTTATCATGGACCACCACCTCTGACTTCTGTCCCCTCTTCAAATCTATGAAGGTATCAAAATTTAGCCCAAGGTTTTGATATACATTAATAAAGTTTTGCAAACAATGAAAAACGATCTCCAAGGTTTTCTTTCTCTCTACAGGGAGAGCCAATATATGCCTAAGATCATTCTCGAGCTTAACATTATGGAATGAGCATCATTGGAGTGTCATTGCTTTAACATTTCCTTCCCAAGGAAGCTCTTCACCAACATCCTAGGGATAGGTGGTCGTAGGGGTGTAATATTCATTTTCTTGATAACATTAGCTTGATCCACCTTCACCCTCTACATGAACATTGGACTCTACCTTATTTTCACTCTCTCTTTCATTATCGAACCCTTGATAAAACGGATCCTATACACAAAGAAACAATTGAAAATATTCACAAAATTGAACAAAAACACATAAAAACATATAAAATAGACACAAAAAAATAAAACAACATAAAAATATAGAATAAATTTACAAAACATATCTTGTTGATGTGATGGGGCCTACACATTTTCCGTAGTGGGGGTATTTATGTTCAACTTATTTAAATTGGTTTAATTCCCAACTGTATCCTGAGAACTTTGTCTTCATGCTCTATTGACTTATTCATCTGACAATCTCCTCCTTCCGCTAGACTTCCTGCTGTCACTAGCTGCCCCTACTTGACTATGATACCTTTCTGAAATCGAGGTCTCTAACGACCTAGGTGTCTTTTTCGGAATAGGGGTCCCTCTTATTCCTTCATTGGACCTCGAGCGTTTGCGAGGTGGATTTGGATACTGGCATGCCAAGGAATCACCTCGATCCATCCTTCCAAAATCCAAGAAAATGAAAACATAAGGTATAAACAAGTTCAAGGCATAGACATATATTAAAGAAAGTTACAAATAAATTTGTGAGATTAATCTCAGAAGTATGAGGCCAATAATATTTTGCATTATGAGGGAACAAAAATACATATTCAAGACATATATTTTGTTCTTAAATGAGAAAAAAATGTTAACTACTACAATACCTCCTCTCCCCACACTCTTCATACACATCTACAAGCCTAGCCCAAGTCTAGACTTAAAGAGATCTATGATCGATTTGTTTGGAAAAGGTGGAATGTGATATGCCTTATAAAAAGGCACGTTGAAGTTAGATGAATCAAACACCTTAACGAGGGATATAGAGGTCGAAGATTAAGTATGGATATTAATTATAGTATAGTTATTTTCTAGGTGGAACATTCAAGCTTGGTTAAGCATGATGAAGTTTAGGAACTTAATAAAGGTAGTTGTCAGTTTGGATTAGCTAGCCAAGTCTAAAAAGTGAGTCTTGGAAAGTTAGGTCTTTTTAGTCATGAGGACTGATATATAATCATTTATAAATTGGCTATGATTTTACCTATGTTGATTCACTAAGGAGTTATCCAATGAAGATAAAAATAAATAAAATAAAACACTTCTTTATAGGTTTAATAAACATACTAATCTAGTATATTAAATATTTTTCCTTACTTGGTCAGTATTATGGGTTGACTTGTTTGGAGCTCTATCCTTCAAAGAGGGAATCCCACTTATATTGAAAATAAACTCATGCTATATAGTCCATAATTTAGTTTCATCCATCAATTCATGCTATAGAGTCCATAATTTAGCCTCGATTATGTAAGTTAAGAGGAAACCATGTCAAATGTATGGAATTAGCATTATGAGTATAAAAAAGATGACATAGCTAGAAGAAATTCTTATTATAGATATGTAGAATACTTTTATAAGTATTTTTTTATTTTCTTCTATGTAACAAGATAATAATTTGAGAATTGTGTGTTTGAATGATTAATTGTATAATTTTGGATCAAAATCATTTTTTAAAACATGCATGTTGTTAAATATGTGTCACAATCATTTGGGGAAATTGTTGTGCATGTATGTTTATTTCCATTTTAATGTTGAATTGATATATGTATGTGTGTGTAAAAATTACACAAGAGATTTCTAAGGATTAAATGGAATCACAACTGAGAAACCTAATTAAAGGAGAAGACAAAATTTTAATAGTGTGCCATGACAACCTAGGCAAGTCTAAGTGTAGTGAAAAAATGTTTACACAAGACAAATTGATCAAGACAAACCTTTATAAATGATCTATGATTTCCTATGTTGATTCTCTAAGGAGTTATTCAATGAAGATAAAAGTAAAAAATAAAAACACATCTTTATAGTTTACGAAACATACTAATCTAGGATATTAGATGTTTTTCCTTACTTGGTCAAAGTTATGGGTTGAGTTGTTTGGAGCTATATCCTTCAAAAAGGTGATCCCAATTATATTGAAAATCGATTTTGGGTTATGTTGGAGTGCTCAAGATAACATATTCACCAGGTTGTTGCTTCATTCCCATCTTGGAGGTCTGACGCACATGATATGGTGCCTGTGGTTGGGAGGGAAAATGATCCTATGGAGATATTTACTCAAGTGTTATAACAACTAAGTATTTTATCTTAAATATTTAACTTACAAGAATTAATTATTTTATTTTTCTTTTGAGTAAATGTTATGAGCATAAATTGGTGAATGACTATGTTCAAGATATATATTCTAGGTTATCTAGGAATTGTGTGTAGATTTCTAAGGTTGGGTCATCCTTAAACTCATGCTATATAGACCATAATTTAGCCTCTATTATGTAAATTAAGAGGAAACCATGCCAAATGTATGGAATCAACATTATGAGTATAAAAAATATGACATTTAACTAGAAGAAATTATAATTATATATACGTAGAAGACTTTTATAAATATTTTTATATTTTCTTCTATGTAACAAGCTATAATAATTTGAGAATTGTGTGTTTGAATGATTAATTGTGTAATTGGATCAAAATCATTGTGTAAAACATGCATGCTGTTAAAAGTTTGTTGTAGTTATTTGGGAAATTTGTTGTTCATGTATGTTTATTTCCATTTGAATATTGAATTTATATATGTGTGTGTGTAAAAAATAATCAAGGGATTGCTAAGGATTAAAAGGAATTTCAACTGAGAAACCTAATTAGAGGAGAAGATTAAATTTTAATAGTGTGCCATGAAAACCAATGTAGGAAAGTCTAAGTATAGTGAAACAATTCTTACACAAGACAAATTGATCAAGACAAGTGTTTATAAATGGGATATGATTTTACCTATGCTGATTCACTAAGGAGTTATTCAATGAACATAAAAATAAAATAAAAAATAACACTAAAAATAACACATCTTTATAGGTTTAAGAAACATACCAATCTAGTATGCATATAATTAGATATTTTTCCTTACTTGGCCAATGTTATGGGTTGAGTTGTTTGGAGATCTACCTTTAAAAGAGGGAATCCAAATTATATTGAAAATCGGGTTTGGGTTATGTGGGAGCTCTCAAGGTAACATCTTCACCCTTGTTGCTTCATTCCCATTTTGGAGGTGGCATGCACATGAGTTGGTGCTTATGGTTGGGAGGAAAAATGATCCTATGGAGATATTTCCTCAAGTGATATAACAACTGAGTATTCCTATCTTAATATTTAAGTTACAAGTATTACTTATTATATTTTATGTTTGAGTAAATGTTGTGTGCATAAATTGGTGAATGGTTATGTTCAAATATATATTTTGGGTTGTCTAGGAATTATGTGTATATTTCTAGGGTTTCTCCATCCATCAACTCATGCTATATAATACATAATTTATCCTCTATTATGTAAATTAAGAGGAAACCATGCCATATGTATGGAATTAGCATTATGAGTATAAAAAAGATGAAATAGCTAGAATAAGTTCTAATTATATATATGCAGAAGACTTTTATAATTATATTGATAGTTTCTTCTATGTAACAAGCTAATAATTTGAGAATTGTGTGTTTGAATGATTAATTGTATAATTGGATTAAAATCATTGTGTAAAACATGCATGTTGTTAAATATTTGTTGTAGTGATTTTGGGAATTTGTTGTGCATGTATGTTTCCATTGTAATATTGAATTGATATACATGTGTGTGTGTGTGTAAAAATTAGTGAACAAATTGTTAAGGATTAAATGGAATCATCACAAATGAGAAACCTAATTATAGGAGAAGACGAAATTTTAATGATGTTTTATGACAACCAAGGTAGGTAGGTATAAGTATAGTGAAACAATGTTTACACAAGAAAAATTGATCATGACAAGGAATAACATAGGAAGTTTTGTTTTAGTTCTTTTGGAAGATTGTATACATATTTTTAGTATTTAAAATCCTCTTGGACTTTGCATGGACATACAAGAACATCCACTATTTTATGAAGGAGAAAAGAGAAGCTTATAGAAACACAAAGGCATGGACTTCAAGATTTATCGTATAAGATAATAACATGAAAATATTTTGAGGTATTTGGGATTGTCCAAGTTTCTTATAGGTGTCAAAAGTTTCTAAATTTTTTTCTCATCTTATCCAATTGAATACTTTTTTATATATATATTTTTATTATGTTTAATGAATTTTTAAAGAAATAGTTCCAAGAGTGTTTTCAATTGGACAGAGACCATGTGGCACTTTGTTATGAAATATGCGCAGAGTCAACAATCATCCTCCAATATCTCGTAGAACAATATCATTTGCACCAATGTTAAAACTTGGTTTGGTCTGTTTCATTGTTCGTAATATGTCCATGTATATGAATTTTAATATTGACAAAGAGTGAAAAAAAACCAAGGAAACAATGATTGTAGAAACCATGAATGTCATTTCAAGACAACATTTCAATTTACAAAGTTGTCGGATAATATTAAAATCCTAGGTTAAATCTCATCCATGCATTTTTCAGTAGAAATAGTGAAAGTCCTAACATTTCAAAGGTATTGTTTTATAAGTACACTCCAGGTTATTTTGATTTATTTGTTCTATCTTTGGGTAGAGTATTTCCCTCTTTCCACTCTATGAATTTGTCCAAGACCCTTTGGCTTGGAGTATTGGTGCATTATTTGATCTCTTCATTGAAACAAAGGGATTTGCAACGTATTTTTGTAGCTCAATGATTAGATTACTTTTAAGTGGTAATATGTCCCTAATTTTCATTGAATTATCATGCACTATAGGGAGTTGAAGGAGATTAGAACGGTGTTATGAAATCATGACGAGTCCATTCAGGGAAACAAAAAATCAATATTTTCATCTCTTAACAAAATTCATGAAAATGAATAATAGACAGTCACTCATGTTGTAACAATTATGACCTCTCTTGTCCAACGTAAGAGAAAAATAATCATTATAGAGGTTGAATGTAATATAATTTGGAATTTGGTTATCAATATGAGCAAGGGAGACCAATTCAAGGCCTTGAATTAGGCATAGATTTTAAATTAAAACTACGGGGGATCATAGGAAGATGATAATGTTAATCAACTTGTATACAACATGGAAATAAAAAAACTAGAGTTAAACCCAGTAAACCAAACACTGGAAGAAGCGGACGAGAAATATACATTTTTCTAATTTCCTATTATACTAGGTGTATCTTGTAGAATCTATACCACTCAAAAGTGTTGACAAATTTTTCGTTTGGATATAATTAGGCTTTTTTATATGTTAGAACATAGTCTATTATCTAGTTATTATATGTCACTTTTGACACGGACCTTGATGTGCGTGCTCTATAGCTTTCATGTAGTTGTTTTTACTGATATTAAATCTCTTAGTTAGAATTAAAAATATTAAAATTGTTGTTAGTAAGGTATGTGTGTAGACATTCTGGTATGCATCACTAGATGAACAACTTTAATCTTTGCATTATATTTATGTACTTGAAGTAAATATCAACAAAAACTAAAACACTAAGTAGTTCACTCAAACTTTATATTCTACAAATAAATCTAGTGTTTTAGATATTATGATACTAAAAACATAGACCATCCATAACTCAAACACAACATATGCGCAACATCAATAGAAAATTAAGAAGTACATTTGACACCAAATTTAGATAAATTTCAAAAAATTAGTTACATTAGCTAATAAAATTCTAACTACTTAACTAAGAGTCTCTATACATGTTTGGCAATTACAAAAAGTTCAATATATAAATTGAATCCAAAAATATAAAAAAATTTGGGGATGGAAGGTATTGTACAACACTAGGCACTCTGTGTGAATGGGTAGAGTCCATATGGCACCCTATGCAAATGGGAAGAGTCCATATGAAATATTTCCATTCACATAGAGTGCCATATGGACTCTATGAAAATAGATAGAATCCTTATGGACTATGTGCAGAGTCAAACAAAAATAAAATTCTATAACTTAATAAAAAAAAAAAACTAAGCTACAAAGGAATCTGTATAGAGTCAAACCAACATAAAAAACTATAACTAAATTAAAAAAAAAAAAGTTTCAAACATAAACAAGAATTACCTAGCCTTGACCCCTACACTCGGATTTGACAATAGCACCAACATTCATCAACCACCATCATTCACCAAAAATACCAACCACTTGTGTTCACCAACAACACCAACCACCAACATTTACCAACAACACTTGCAAAGTAAAAATGTACATATTTTACAATTATAAAAAAATCATTATATAATTTGAAACTAAAATTAAAAACTGTTGGGGATGGAACACATTGTACAACATCTGTGCACTCCATTCATATAGAATCCATATGGAACTTGGTGTTAATATATAGAGTCCATGGACTCTGTCCATTCACACAGAGTGCCATGGACTCTACACAACATCGATATGGACTCTAGCCATTCACACGAAGTGCCATATGGACTATGTGTGAGTGGGCATAGTCCACATGGACTATTCCATGCCAATTCGCATAGAGTGTCGTATGGACTCTGTGCGAATAGGAAGAGTCCATATGGACTCTATTTGTTCGCACATAGTGCCATATGGAACTATGTGCGAAGTGAAAGAATCCATATCGAATTTTCCCGCTTGCACAGAGTTCCATATGGAACTTTATACAAATGAATAGAGGCCATATGGACTCTCTACATAGCCTTAAAAAAAATTAAAAAAAAATAAATATATATATATATATATATATATAACAATTAAAATTTAAAATAAAATAAAAAAATTATACACAGTAGCAGTTTTCTTTACCTAGAAATGATGAGATCGGATTTTCCAACAACAATTTTCCAATAGCCAATGCCACCACTTTTCACCAACCACCAACGCTAATAGCCAACGCCAACAAATTACGAGTTCGCCAATAACACCAACCCGCAAAATTTCAATAAGCCACCAAATTTCACTTCAAATTTATGTATAGTAACAATGGTGCAAAAGCCGAGCTATATATAAATTAGTTTTTTGACCGAAAACCTTCTAGGATGAAAAATATTTCAACTGAAAAACTTTTCAGTCGAACTCTGTGCTGTCGGAGAAAAAAATTGGATGTTGTTTTCTTATGAGTACATCGTTTGTGCGTCGTTTGATTTGATGTGCAAGTTTTCAGTCGAAAACCTTTTCGTCCAAAATATGTACCTTTTCGGTCGAAAGATGTACGTTTTTGGTCGGAAAATGAACACTTCAGCCGAAACATTGTAAAAACAAAATATATTGGGAAATGTATTTGAATGTTTAAAATTGTATAAAATCTAAAATTGTATATACAAAGTAGAAATATTGTAACATCTCTCTCTTACGCACTGAACAAAATTATTCTTTGAGGGCACTTGCTCGCAAGTGATCCAGATTATTATGCTATTAAACATATAATTTTGATTATGAGGCGTTATGGGTTGATGTCATGTTGTTTTACTGCATTGACATAGACAAGTGTTATTGACTCAGTTTTACTGAGTGTGTGGGATTTTGTACCTCGAGGATACAGAAGCATCGAGTGAATCCCTTGGACTCTGGATCGAGTTGGGGAGTGAACCATTGGGGTTTGATTGTTTTATATGTGATACTAGTGCATCTTATTAGATGATATGATTATGGATATATTGTTGACATGATTCGTTGATGATGCAGGTTGATGATAGCTTGCCGACCAGACTCACATGTGGAGTAGAGGGGTCACGCATGAATACCAGAGATGTTGAGGGAGAGGTGTGGACAACATCCCTTCCACAACCTACTAGCACTCTCGTCGTGGCTTGAACTGTAGGTTAACGTTTGCTTAGTTCGAGAGGACCCACGATACCATGAGGGCAGACTACGAAAATCGCTCACGATGATTCTAAAGGGCATGCAATAAGGCAGGGGCCTTATTCCTTAGAGGCCCTTAGTCTCCCACAAGTTCACCTGGTGGAGTATTGACTCCAGGGGTTTTTGATGTCTATCAAGTCATTCAAGAGGCAAGTGGTACCCTTGGAGCACATGGTGCATCCTGAAGGGCACGTCGTGCAAGAAAAATGGAAAGAGACGAGTGGCACCCTTGGAGCACATGGTGCGTCCTGAAGGGCACATCACGTAAGGGGAATAGATGAGGCGAGTGGCACCCTTGGAGTACCTAGTGCGCCCTGAAGGGCACGTCGCATGGTTAATGATAAATAAATGAACCCAGATGGCCTTAGGACTAATAACGTGATAAGAATTTTTAAAACAAATTACCTAATAAAATGTCGCCCAACACATAAATTAAAGTCCAGGTCTAAATTATACTAGTGACACTATTTTCTCTATCCTTTAATATATATATATATATATATATATATATATATATATATATATATATATATATATATTTATAAAAGTAAAAATAAAATAAATAATTATTTTATTATATTATGGTAATTTAAAGTTTATTAATTAAAAAAGGAAAAGGGAAAAAGTTAATTTCTAAACCTACCAATTTGAGTTCTAAATGAAAAGGGGAAAGAGGGAAAATCTAAAATATTAGGAAACTAGGAAAAGAGGGAAACATAAAAAGAAAAAGGAAACACAAGGGAAAAAGAAGAAAGTCAAACTTAGTAAGGTATCTACCATTTAAGAACTTTCTAATTTTAAACCGAAATAGCAAATTAACAATGGGGAAAGTCATTAAAACCTGTAAGGGAATTTGGGAACACCCAGGAGCGATTCTAGGAGTGACTCTAGGTGGGTGAGGGAAATAAGGGTAATTAATTAATTAAAGAAATTAGTTTTTGGAGGAATGAAGGGGATGGGTGACACTTGTACGGGGAGGAATTTTTATGAATTAATTTATTAAACATTAAATAAAATGGGATTTGGGAAAGTAAGGGACTTCGAAACTCTATATAATGAAGGGAGGAGAAGGATGAAGTATCTCTTCTATTTGCATAACATTACGCTGCAGAAATCTATACTTGACTGACTTATCTTGTGGGAGTTGGGATACCCAGCTCAGTGAGGATTGGTAGCTCAGCCTTGCTAAGCGAGCTGGGAGAAAGCTGAATCTCTAGATAGTGTGTGTGGCCCCTTTGCGGCTCGGGGGGATAAAGGGGGAGAAGAGTACCCCTAGTGTTGTCTGGGAGGCACCGGTGAAGTCTCATCAGTCGGCAAGCGGGAGTTGCACGAAGCACGAAGGACATCAACTCAGAGCGGGCGATCAAGCAATGGTACACTTTATTTATTTTTGTATGGTAGACTATTGTAGGATTTATGTTTTGGATCTGCATGTTTAATTGTGTAAGTAAATTGATTGTCTTAGTGTTCTAGTTAATGACGGATTTTTTTTTTCCATAGCCTAGCTCGTTGATTGACTGACTCCCATGGCCTTCGATTCCCAGCATGTCTTGACCGCCCTATGGTGTATTGATTTGTGAATATTGTGGTTGTTGGCCTTTCAACCCTAGCTCATTAGTCCTCACCTGAGCAGTCGTCCAAGATCCTGATCTATGGTCATTGCTTTGTCGTTAATAGACCTATGCATCTTAATGCCCTGCTTTTTCTATGCGTGGATGATGAGCGAAGGACGTTCCTGTCAGCCGTCTACCTCTGTTGTTGTCCTTGGCTGATTGCTTGACTTGTGCCTTCTAGCCAAGACCCCTGCGTATGGATTATCTTGCGTCCTTGTTGGTTTTTCTCTGCGCCTTGACTAATAGAATACCTGTGATCATTCAATGACTTTTCCCAATAGATCCTTGCGGTTCTCTTACTTTCGTTCACATTGTATTGGTATTTTGGCAATGGAAAAACAATTGATCCATGTCTACATTTTTGTATTGGTATTCTGGCAATGGAAAAACGAGTTTATCCATGTATGCATTTTTGTATTGGTATTCTGGCAATGGAAAAATGAGTTGATTCATGTCTGCATTTTTGTATTGGTATTCTAGCAATGGAAAAACGAATTGATCCATGTCTGCATTTTTGTATTGGTATTCTGGCAATGGAAAAGCGAATTGATTCATATATGCATTTTTGTATTGGTATTTTGGCAATGGAAAAACGAGTTGATTCATGTCTGCATTTTTGTATTGGTATTCTCGCAATGGAAAACGTGTTGATTCATGTATGCATTTTTGTATTGGTAATCGGGCAATGGAAAAACGAATTGATTTAGGTCTGCATTTTGTATTAGTATTCTGGCAATGGAAAAACAATTAAATTCTATGTATGCGTTTTACATTTGGTACCCTGGTAAGAAAGACAAAAACGTTTTTGTTTTCCTGTATGTGTTGGCATTGACATCCTGGCAGTGAAAAAGGGAAACCTCGATTTATTCATCCCTCTTTGGTTTGTATCTCGTTTTTACCTTTGGGGTGAATTTCCCCTTGAAGAAGACTGTGTCTTGCACTTAAGAATCTTTGTTTTGATTACCTTGTTTCCTGGAAAATTTGCCCCTCTCTGGACCGCATTTCGTTTTACTGCTGGGGCAATTTTTGCCCTTGTTTGAAGACTGAGTTATGCATTAAAAACTTGCTTCTATTGGATTCATGTTAATGCCCACGATTTGCAAGTAATTGATGCCACGTTTTTTTCCTTAATGAAGACTGAGTTTTGCATTAAAAATTTATTGCGATTTGATTCCTATTAATGCCCATGATTTGCAAGTAATTGATGCCATGTTTTTTCCCTTCAAGAATACTATGTTTTGCGTTAACAGTTTACTGCGATTTGATTCCTGTTAATGGCCATGATTTGCAAGTAAATGATGCCACATTTTTGCCCTTCGAAATTTGACTGAGTTGTTGTTTAAAACGCTCACGAATTTTCTCTAATCAATTGCCTGAGCATGTTGTAATTGCCGACGAATTGGCCTTTAATTGTCGAATGAGTTTGTTGGAAAGGGGCACGGGATTTCCTTGTTATTTTCCAGAACATTTTCTACAATTAAATGCCTTTATCAATTGCAATATTAAATGCTATATTATTTGCCTTATTAATATCCAGAATAATTGCTACAACCCTATGAATGGTCAGCAAATTCCTTCTTATTGATTAAATGGCCACGAGTTGCCTAAATTGCTTGTTGCGCCCTTTAACCTGTAAATGACATCAGTTCTAGGCATCCAACTAATGCTTCGGTGTTTATGCCCTGAGTTTTTACCTTTACCTGGTAGTAAATCTAATTAGGTGCATGGCCTTAGTCTCTTATTGATTGTATATGGCTTTATGGCATTTACAATTCTTAGCCGATTCCTTTAATGTGTAGACAACTGTCATTTTGGTACAATGAGTAAAGATAGATGCATGTGGAATTTATTGAGTTAATAAATGCATAATTGATGCTTTCTTCCTTGATGTAGTAATGTTGTTATTGCTATACTAAGTGTTAGGTTAATTGTCATGTTAGATGCCTTGTAATTGCTATATTATTTGTATTAATGGTAGCATTCTACATCAAGATTGTCATTATTGTTATTTAGTTAATGGCTAGTTGGATGGAGATTTTGGATTAATATAGAATTGACCATTTAGGTTGTGTTAATGATTAAAATTTGATTGGTGAGTAAGGAGTGGATTGCAAATTTTAGACTTGTTGAATTGAATTATAATTGAGGTTAGAGGGCATTTATAATTATAGTTTTAGTATTGACTACTTAGATTTGCAAGATTAATGGTATTAATGTTTATTTAGCGGACGCATTATTGGCTAATTATAACTTGACGTGCCCCGTTAGAATGAAACCCATGTTAAAATAGAATGTAATCATGGACCGGTTAGAATGAATGATTGGTGCGGTCGGGGACGATGTCGTGTGGGCTGGAGTCACCCCTTGTCTTCCTCCTCTTGTGTCTCGTCGACCTTTTGTGTGGGGGTATGTATAGTCTCTCAGTCAGTATTTGGTTCCTAGCGCGTCAGAGTTTTCTAGAATCCTTAGTCTGATTAGCTTATGTTTGCGCCAAGTTTATTGACGCGTCTATCACATGGGAATGACATGATTCCTGATGCGAGGATCATGGTGCGCCTTGTGGGATAGCGACGAATGAGACCTTGGCCGGAGTCTATGTGCTCTGTGTGAGTTTGTCGGGCGTTGCAAGTTGTTTTTGGCGCATGGGTTGAACACCTTCAGACCTTTGGTTCACGCACCTTGAGGTTCTGGTCATTGGTTTTCAAGGTCGTTGTGTCAAGAAGGGGATGTTTTCCTTAGCTTGTAGGCTTGGTCATGATTGCATCGAGCAGATACTCATCCCTCCTTGTTGTTTATGCTTGTGTCGCCTAGTCGCTCGTTGAGTTAGTTGTCAAGTCATCAATGTCTTTTGACTGACCTGTGCGTGTGTGTTTGTCGTCTGGTTGTGTGGTTCAACTATTGTCGTCCCTTCCTTCCTACCCAATTTAAAAAGAAAAAATAAAATAAAATTTGCACCTGGTGATTCGCGTGTAGTCCTATCATTTGGAGCCGTTACAAATATATATCATTAATTTGTTTAAAATGATACAAAGGCAATTTGATAAAACAGATAAATCAAAATTTGCATAATTATCGAATGAACTAAAATTATCTAACCAATTAATCCATTATCTAACCAATTAGTTCGATGTTGTAGAAGCATCCAACATAGAATAGAAAATAGAAATGAAGTGGTAAAAGCATCATCACAATATACAACTTGGTTTAGAAGGTATACTGAAGTGGTGAGGAGATCTTCATAAATTTATCATAAGTAGCATGTGTTACATCATAACATAGTATCAACATCGTATCATAGCATGGGATAGTAGGCATTACTTCACAACATGGGGTAACCCAATGAAGTGAAGTGTTTTAAAAATATGTGCATCTGCATTCAATCAAATTAGGTCATGCTACCACTCAAGTTGTTATGTATTTGGTTTAAGAGTTTGAAATTTATATTATAGAGATTGTTATTTCTATTATACATGGAGTTCAACATATTTAATTAAATTGAAGCACATTAAATTCATATTCAATTAAATGGATTACAACCAATACTACTATACATGGGTTTAAGTTCACTAAGTCCATAAATGTGATAACACAATTTACCATAATGAGTTAGTTCTAATTACTTGTTGAAATCTTCAAAACTATATAATGCTAAATTATACTCCCTTCACATTAAATATGTACTTGACTAAACACTAAACTTACAATTTCCTTGAAGATAAACATTCATTTTCCTAATAACTTTCTTTTGTAACTTTGAATATAATTACTTAATTTCAACTTTAAGAAACACTTAAAATTTTCAAATTTTAAATATCATTTCTTCCTTTTTTATCATTATAAATTATTTTGAATTTAACATTTCATTTTAATTTTTTTAATTAAAAAATATGACATTAAAAATTATTATTTTCTTAATATATTTTAATTTATAAAAAAACACTATTCATATATCTCATTCATATAAATTTTCAAAAAATATTAGATTAAATAACTTAAAATATACTAAAATAAACTTCACTACAATCATATATGATTATAATTTTTAAAATATATAAATTCTATTAATATATTCATATAATTTTTGAAATATATAAATTCTATTAATAGAAGACACATATATAATTGCAGCCATTATAATATGTCACGTTGTAATAGCATTGTTTTTTTTTTACAATATCTCTTTTTGATTGAAGTATTAACGTTTGGAATATGTTTTGCATTTTCAATCCTATCTCCATGTATATTCTTATATTTTAGTTAAAAGAATTTTCTTTGCATAGAAGTCTCAATATTTCAACTAATTGCAACCATTTTAATATATGTAATACTTATATTTTGGTTAAAAGAATTTGCTTGGCATAGAAGTGCTTAATGTTCCAACTAATTGCAACCATATTTTATATATATATATATATATATATATATATAATATAGCATTTTTTTATTTTTTATTTTTTACAATACTTCTTT
>ML806261.1:24359-70917 GCA_009831015.1 Picea engelmannii | reverse complement strand
TAATAACATTGTTTGTTTGTTTTTACAATACTTCTTTGATTGAAATGTTAACATTTGGAATATGCTTTGCATTTTCAATCTTATCTCCATGTATATTCTTATTTTCAATCTTATATCCATGTGTATTCTTATATTTTATATTTTAGTTAAAACAATTTTCTTTGTATACAAGTCCTTAAGCTCCCAATACCCATACTGTAAACAATAAATAATAACTCGCCATTCCGTACCAATCACCTTAACATTGATAATTTAAATAATGAAACCACTTACTATATACATTGAACTCATACACACTTACCCAATAACATAATGAAAAATGAAAAGGATCAGTAGCCATAAAAGTAAGTAGAATAAAGTGAACCTACCTTTCTCTCCATAAAAAGCACGTCAATATCATAATACTTTATTATGATATGATAAACGCATATAAAGTAGAGCATGTGGTTTTCCCTATGCGAGAAATTTGTTTAGGGCTCTTTCTGAGAGCATGTGATCACACTCTATAAGTGGGTGGTGCTATAAATTGTGGAAGTGGAAATTGGTTTGAAAATTAAATTTATTTATTTTTCTTTCTTTTTGTAAAACAAAATTCTTCTCACATGGGAAATATTGCTTGCTAAAGAGTGGGAAGGCCCGAGCTTTTGTATTTTGTGTAAAAGGCATCTAGAGAATAAAATAGTTGTTTATTTCATGCCCTTTTACTCGTTAAATTTGGGTTATTATTGAGGGGATTCTTAAGTTCAAGTTGTTTTGGGAGGGAAACATAGTTGATGAATGCCTTTCGTTTTTGGTCAGACAACATCCAAATTTGATCACTCTTCCAACCATTGTCTGGTGGTTCTTATGGATAGAAAGAAAGAACCTCCTTTTCAACAGTGGGTCAACTCTCCTGCATGTGGTGGCTATCAAGTCTGTTGCCTTTCTTAATGCTAGTGTAATGCCACAAAAATCTAACTCTAAGTACAGGATTAAAAGACCACTCTGGATTCACCAACTTGTGGGGTGGTTTTATGGTGCAGCTTGAGGGGATGGATCAAATAGTGGAGCAGGTGGTGTTATCAGTTTAAATGCAAATACTCTGCTCAAGTGGACGTTCAACACATGAGTTGGAACAAACAACGGGGCAGAGTTGCTAGGCATGTGGACCATGCTTTTCTTGTTGTTAAAATTCCACATTTATGGCATTCATATTATTGGGGATTCAAATCTCATCATATAATGGTGTAAGGGAAGTGGGGGACTCCAAAGAATGGTGCTAGAAGGATGGAAGGAGCAACTAAAAAGCCTTAGTACCTAGTTTGAAAATATTTCCTATCTTCATACTTATAGAGAGTATAACAAGGTTGCAAATGTTCTTTCAAAATTTGCACTCAAAGACCAAGATCACCATAGTGTTATTATCTACACATACTGGGTAGACAACAAGCCAAAGACCAAGATCACCATGGTGTTATTATCTACACATAGTGGGTAAACAACAAGCCAGGACTCTCTAGGCATATTAAAGTTTTCTGATCTCCTGCAGGTTGATAATGTATAATATTTGAAGACTAAAATTTTGTTTATAGTTTTTAATATTTCATTTTTTGTTTAGAATTTCTTGAATATGTATGTGGTAAATCCACTAGAGAGTTGGTACTCTCGGAATTAAGTGATGTTTTATGTATTGAAAGCTTGAATTTCCCCATCAGAACTGGTATAGTTTTTATATGATCGAATGCTCTTTTTCAAAAGAGAATGAACAAAGATGTAATATTTTATATTATATAATAAAAAGATAATTTTTCTTGTTTTGAAAAAAACGCATATACAATGATCTCATAAAAATAATTTGGCATATCTAGATTCATTATTCTTTTAATTAAATAAATTTCGTTTAAGAGTTTTTATCATGTCTATCTAACCAAACCGAACTAGTATTATTATGGTTAAAACGATTAGTATTATTATGGTTAAAACGAAAGCCAATACTACTTTTCCCTCGTTTAAATTAGAATAGATTTAGCTTTACTTTATCTTTGAGCTAGCTTTATTGAAATAAATATTTTTAAACCTAACACACGCATAAACACAAAGATGTTCCCACTAGAAACTGGGGAACATTTGGCTTAGTGTAATTGTCTATTTTCAACACAAACTATGCCATAACTCTTCATATAAGTTCGTCTCCAAAGATACATATCCAATACGATTGGAAGGGTAAATAAAGTTAAGAGACAAAAGAGATGTAAAGGAATGGTAGAGTGAACAAAAATAGGGAAATTATATTAATAATATAAATGATCAAAATAGATTATATTGAATAAAGATAATACCAAATGATCATATATTAATGATTTTTTATTTTATTTTATGGATTTAGTTTCATTCGTGCATTTTAATTTGAATTGTTCCTAAATATTTAATAATAATAATCTAATTTTAATGTTACGACCAAGTGAGACATTAAATTGGTGTATACAATTTTTTTGTTTGTGAGATAAGGGACCTTCCTCGTACAGTGACTTGAGGACTAAAGTTTACAAAGGTTTACATACCCTACCCTCTCTAAATTTGAATCTGTGACCTCTTAAGAGGAAACACATGTTCTTAAATAGTAAGCCCACTCAACTATGTACTGAATTAAACCTACATCAAACAACTTCAAAATAAAGAAATAGGGAGGTCAAGTTACAACTATATCCTTGTGCATACCCACTAAATTTAATTTATGAATGCAACATTTACAACATACAAGAAAACCCAAATAATGTTCTGATTAGAGTCACCCTAATTACAAACAAAGATCAAGGTAGTAACAAACCGTGAGAAAAAGTGCTCATGACTATTCATATTTCAAAGGGAAAACAATGTTACATTTATAGATGGAAAGATCACCAATAAACCAGTAACATAATCCTAGAAGTATGGATCTATAACCTCTTACCATCTAAAATTAGACTCTAGTAAAACAACTCACACAGAATGCTCTAACAACATTTTAAGGTTTCGACATTATTATCACATTCCCCTTTAATGGAATTTTTTTTTTTCTACAACACCTAACTTGCTTCTAAAAACTTCAAACTTGAGTTTACCAAGAGGCTTGGTAAATATATCAACCACATTATCATTTGTATTACAAAAAATTGATTAATTTCCTTTGATTCAATCTTCTCTCTCATGAAATGGTGTTGTAGGTCATGTGTTTTTATCTTGCATGATATATTGGATTGTGTGCCAATTTGATAGCACTTTGATTATCACAATTGATGTATGATGGACCATTTTGGTCCTCTTCAACATATGTAAGAATTCTCTGCAAACAAATATCTTCACAGGTAGCACTGGTCAACGATTTATACTCAGATTTTGTTAACAACAAAGAAACAGTTGGTCGTTTCTTTCTAAACCACAATACAACCTTCGATCCTATATGAAATGCATAGCCTAACGTAGATATTATATCATCAGGATCTCCTTCCCAATCTGAATCAGAAAAACCTGTCAGTTCAACATCAGATTCATCATTATACATAATACATAAATTTATTGTTCCTTTCGAGTATCAAAGAACTTTCTTTGTAGCTTTCTAGTGGCTCTCATAACTCTTATCCATGAATTGGCTAAGGATGTTGACTAATTATGCAATGTCTGGTATGGTAGTGGTGAGGTTGTTCAAACTTCCCACCAACTGATGATATAAAGTACCATTTGCCTCTTTAGTTCCATCATCACTGTGCAATTTTTCATTATGTTCTAAGGGAGTTGACATTGCTTTACATTCACTCATATTGAACTTTCTAAGAATTTCTTTTGTGTATTTACTTTTAGTGATTAATGTCTTACCATAATCTCTCCAAACCTCAAGTCATAAACACTAATGCAATTTGTCGAGGTCTTTCATATCAAATTCTTCAAACAACTAACCTTTAATATCATTAATTAACTTGTGTGCACTTCCTATAATAATGAGATCATCCACATCTAAAGAGATTAAGAAAACATTTCCTTCATCTTTCTTAGCATACAGGTTAGGATCATTTCATCTTTTCACAAAGCCATTCTAATAAAAGAAGGTATCTATCTTTACATACCATGATCTCAGTGCTTGTTTCAAACCCTATAATGTTTTCTATAACCTGTAAACTAGATGTTCCTGTCCCTTCTTGACAAACCCTTCAGGTTGAACCAAATAAACCTCTTCCTTTAAATCACTATTTAGAAAAGAAGATTTAACATCTAACTAATCTATTTTCCAACAATGTTTTGTAGCTAAGGAAATCAATACTCTAATTGTATTCAATTTAGCTATTGGTGCAAAAGTATCATCATAATCAATTCTCTCCTTTTGAAACTAATATTTCCTTATATTTATCAATGCTAACATATTGTTTAAATTTAGATTTATAAAACCATTTGCTTCTAATAGGGACTTTGTTTTCAGACAGTTCAACTAATTCCCATGTGTGATTTTTCATAAGAGAGTCATATTCATCATTCATAGAATTTATCCACTCTTCATTTTCATTAGCTTGATCATAGTTTATTGGTTCTACAACATTCATTACATGGACATAAATGCATAATATTTATACCTTATAGTTGGTTGAGTTTGTCGTGATGACCTCATTGGTCCTTCACTACATTTCACTACATTCATCTCGTCTCTTGCTATGTGGTGACTCTTCTCCACTTGATGTATCATGATTTCCTGAAGTGTCCATACTTCTTGCATTCCATTCTTGATCTTGTACCTGTTCTTGTTCATGTTTAACCATTGCATCTATTTTGACATGCTCATCATTATCATTATGCCAATCATCTGCATCATTCATTGTATCACCTCTATCTCCATTCTCATGAAACACCACATCTCTACTTGCAAACAATTTATATGAACTTGGATCAAACAATTTGTATGTTATTTTATCACTACAATACCCAATAAAAACACACTTGATTGATTTTGTATCAAGTTTTTTTCTCTCATCCTTTGGAATATGTGAAAATACAGTGGATCCAAACACTCTTAAATGACTGACATCATGTTTATATACATGGAAAACCTCAAAAAAAAGTTTGGAAATCTAATTTCTTAGTTGGACTTTGATTCTTCAAATAAACAAAAGTATTAATGGCTTCTTCCCAAAAACCATTAGAGATGTTTTTACCTTGAAACATACTACGAGGACATTCCACCAGTGTTCTGTTCCTTCTTTCAGTGACACCATTTTGTTGAGGTGTATGAGGTACTGTAAATTGTTGTTGGAATCCATTAAGTTTACAATAACTTTTAAATGCTCCTAATGTATATTCATCACCTTGATCAGATCTGATAACTTTAATACATTTTTCTTTCTGTTTTTCGATCATAGTTCTGAACTCTTTAAAGTACTCAAATACATCACTTTTTCTTCTTAAGAAATAGGCCCAAGTATATCTAGATTTTTCATCAACAAAAATAAGAATGTAGAGCACCACCAAGTGACCTAGTTTGCATAGGTCCACATACATTAGTATGAATTAATTCAAGTGTATGAGTATGTCTTTTATCTATTTGTATGGTAAACTCCTCTCTATGCTACTTACCAAGTGCACATGCTTCACATGCAAAATGACCATTCTTCATAACAGGAATACCTTATACCATTTTTTTTCTTTGCAATAACATCAAATCAATGTAATTGAGGTGCCCATACCCGTGGTGTCATAACTCTTCTGTAGACATTGTTGTGGATGACAATGCAACATGACGATTCATTGTCACATCCAACTTATACAATCCACCAACCCCAGTATCTGTGGAAACAATCCACATTTTTTACAACACCTCAACTTACCGAATTCCACTTTTAAATTATTATCAGTGATAATTGAAACATATATTAAATTATTTTTAATACCAAAAGCATACATCACATCATGAATCTGTCTTAGTTTTCCATTAGGTAAGTTCACACTTATTACTCCATAGCCCTGAACTTTATGTGAACTGTTGTCTCCTAAATAAATGTGTGTGCCATCAATGTTTTCATAATGTTCATCATACCATTCTTTATGACAGGACATATGGGTTGATGCACAAGAATCTATGAACCATGCATTCTCATTATCAGTTTCAACAAACAAAGCTTCATAAATAAATAACTTAAGATTTTTAAATCCCTCATTAACTGAAGTGTCTTTATGAAAAAATATTCCATTATGCCTTGTCTTTATGAAAAAATATTCCATTATGCCTTTTATATCTTTGATTGGACTCATGATTATTTTTTCTATAACAATCTTTAACAAGATGTCCAGGTTTGCCACTATATTCACATTCAATATTTCTCTTAACGTAAGGATCATGATGTGCCATACCTTTCTACTTTGTTTGAACCTTCCTTTGTTCTTGTCTCACGGTTTACCTCTGTATGGTCTTTTACCTCTTGCAATCAATGTCAAATGTGAGTCACTTGAGTCCTAATTATAATTCTTCCTTCTCTCTACCTCTTGAAGAAGAATTCCAGCCAATTCATCAAAAGTAGGGGGTGTTTGTCTAACAAAGAGTGCGAGTGCTGAAATAAAGACTTTTTAATCTTTCACTAAACCTTTCAAATCAATAAATCACTACTGGAAACCTTTTCACCAATATCACTGAACTTATCACTTAAATCTTTAATTTGGCATACAAAATTACTTATGCTTTCATTGGCTCCCATTTTGAGAGATAAGAGCTTAGTTTCTAAGAATAAAATCTGGTTTGCATTAAAGGTTTCGTAAAAACTTTTGAAAACGTCCCACGTCTCTTTCGAAGTTTTACTGTCTCTCATATGAGGAATGATGTTATCCTTTACAGACATTAGCAACACCACTTTCTTCTTTATTTCCAGTTTTGCACAATTTGAGGAATTGAGGCAGCAGTTATGGGCTTGGGCTCATTTCCTCTCATAATCATCCGCAGATTATATGATTCAAGCACCGTGATCAACTTAAATTTATAGTTAACATAATTTTCACCATCAAGTTTGGTGGATTCATTTAGATATGAATCAGCCAGAGGATTTTCCATCTTCCACCACAAATAATTCAGCAAGATCAACAATTATTCACCAATTTAAAAAACAAAGAAACATGTTGCTAGCTTTTGCTGGTTTTTACCTCCCACGCGGGCTCCTTCTCTGCTGCAGATCGCCCTTCTATGTTTCAGGCTCCTTGTCTTCGGGCAGACAACACTTTAACACGCCCGCAACCTCTTCAATCTGACATCGGCTTGAACTATCTTTCAACCGGATTTGCAAAGTGGCAAAAATCGCCTTCACCAGACAACACTGAAATCGCCTACATGGATTTGTAAAGTGCCAGCGTTCTATCCATGGGGCAGCGCTATATTCTCTGATGATAGATCTATACATTAAGCAATTTATGGTAGCGACGTCTCCTCAAGAAAACGACGACTTACTTTTAAAATCTGTGCACGCGGGCTGTTTGAAAATGGCAGAGGCTTCAAACGATGGCAATGGCGACTCTGTTCGCTGGCAGCGGCGGATCGAAACGACGCCCTGTTCGCTGGCAGTGGCGGTGCGGTTCGTCACATGTAGCTCCACCGCTTCTCTACTGGGAAACGATGGCTGGGGACTGCTTCACTGCTACAAATAGTGGCTCCTCACAACGTTTTTAACTCACACGAGCTCACCTTAGCTCTGAAACCAAATTACAAACAGAGATCAAGGCAGTAACAAAACGAAATTACAAACAGAGATCAAGGCAGTAACAAAACGTGAACAAAAGTGCTCATCGCTATTCAATTCATATTTCAAAGAGAAAAGACTGTTACATTTATAACTGGAAAGCTGCTCTGAAACCAAATTACAAACAGAGATCAAGGCAGTAACAAAACGAAATTACAAACAGAGATCAAGGCAGTAACAAAACGTGAGCAAAAGTGCTCATCGCTATTCAATTCATATTTCAAAGAGAAAACACTGTTACATTTATAACTGAAAAGCTCAGCAATAAACCAGCAACATAATCCTAGAAGTATGGCTCTAGAACCTTTTTATCATCTAAAATTAGACTCTAATATAACAAGTCAAACAGAAAGCTAACTCATGCGAAATATAAAGATGTGTTTGATTGAGAGTTACCGAAGACTTTCTTCAAGCAGCAACTGAGAGATTTTGGCTGAAATTGAAGCAGCAAAATCTCGAGCTCTTAGATCTAAGGAGGCATTCTGCAGTTCCTCTATGGTTCTGCTTTCCGACGAAGAAACTGCTTTCATTCCAACGAGCACTCCGCAATGGTTGGGTGACGAGCGCATTGAAGATGGCGGCTTCCCCCACCGGAAGTCCTGCTACCCCTCTTCGAATTCCCCGAGAAAAACAGAAGACTATTCCACTACCTCCCTCTACAACTTTCAGTTGTCCTTGTTGAATCCTCTTCCAGCTTCAAACACAATCATGGATTCTCACTGATTCGCAAGGTATTCATATAGGCAACCCAAACATTTCCGATGTACACAGCCATCGCATATCATATGTTAACAGTGGTTGGATGTTGGGATGTACCGGTAAAACTACCATCCAGATTGAAACACAATCATGGCTACTCAGTGATTCGCAAGGAATTCATATAGGAAACCCTAAAATTTCAGGTGCACATAGCCATGGCATATTGTGGATGGATGCCGGTATGTATCAGTGAAAATACAACGTGCCTTGTCTTACCAGGAACCCAGTACGTCTGATAATGGACAGCGAAGACGTGATAGCCTAAGTTATACCATATGAACAGATGGATGGTAGATGTAAGTACCATATCAACAGCAATGCTTTTTATCGTCGTCTGTTGAGCCTTTTTGGGAGTAAAACGCCGAGTAAAGATATAAAAGTGTTAATAGAAAATAAATTGTAAGACAATTATAATTAATTCTTGTGTGTTTTCTAGGGTACACATAAGTATATCTTGTAAGTATATATTACAAAATGATAGGTATAAAATGTTTTTTTAATCCGTCTATGTTGTTTAAAATACATTTTTGAATTTGAAAATGAATTTAACTTGTTGAAAAACTCCTAAGATATATCAAATAGATTATACAGAATACTCACTCAAATCTGGATATCTATCAAATATCTCCACAAAATGTGGCAGGAAAAGAATCATTTAGGTTTTAGACTATGGCATTTTAATATATTTCCAAATCCTAATAAATGTTGAACAAGTTGACTAAATAATAGAAATAATATATTGGCATAAGAAACAACTTATACACACTCCGGAAGTTGTTTTTATGCCCTGATCTTAATCAATTTGTTGGACAGTTATTAGAATTGAGAAATATATTAAAATTAGAGAAAAATACAATCTACTATTTTGTATTTTGATCTTGTATTTTGATCTTGATTTATGTGTTGTTTATCTGTTTTATTATTATTTTTTGTTATTTAAAATCTGTTTATGAATATAAAAATAATTTTTGCATGCTGAAAAACCAATTACCTTGACATTAAAAATTACACCTCAAACAACATACTTTATTCATCAAACCTCCTCATAGGGAATTGAATCTTTGTTTTTTTGGGATACAAGGTTCCTGATATTTATAATCATATTCAATAGCTTGTGACTTTGGCATATTTTGGGATTCGGAAGTATGATCCAGGACCCTCGATCTCTGCATTTTCTTTCTGAGCATTTCAACTAAAAACTAGTCATTATAATTCGCAGATACAATGCTATCAACTTGTTTTCAATGTGTAACAACACTAACAGAATACGAAAAAAATAAAACCTCAAAAATCTGAAAGCCAACTCATGTAACTCCCAATTCAATTTATTCCCTAGGAACACTGGTTTCCCATGATAGCATGCTTATTCCTTTCCTTTTCCTACGGATTTATTCATTCACCTTCCCAATCTTACTTGCAGGATGGAAATCAAAATCTGTTTATCCTCCTAATTGCATTGGTTTCCAAGCTCTTGCTAGGAAAGGGAACTACTACAAAACCTTTGACACTTTACTTAACACTCGTTGTAAACGTAACTATCCAAGCAATGTACATGCATAAACAGAAGGCTGAGGCAGACAAAGATAGAGTTAATGGATTTTGACTAGTAATTTACATAAAGTCAAGGTTAAGGCAACTATATTATCATATAGAAGCTGGCAGATAGGTACATATTTAAATACCACTTTAAAAATGCTAAAACAATGATTGTGAAACCTATAACAGTGCTTTACTATCCATGGATGAAAGGTACTTTATCTTCCATGCTTTAGAGTCAATGCAATGAAAAATAACGAGGACAAATCCATTGTAGCTTTCAATTTTGAATACGAATTTGCAAGGATGGATTAGGTTTGTAAGCTATACATGAATCCTTTAAGAATTAAGGATATCAGATTGATGAATAACATGGATCCTACCATGTAAACGAACTCTTGGCATCCTTTAAGAATTGAAGGATAACAGATTGATGAATAACATGGATCCTACCATGTAAACTAACTCTTGGCATGAGTTTAAGGAAGCAATTTTTTAGTATTTTCCCCTCAAAAAGGCTAAAATACAATCTATACAACATTGATGTTATAGTACCTCACAACATAGTATAAATTTAATGCACAACCGTCAAGCTGAGTGGCAAAGAAAATTGTCAAAGGTAGAGAGATTGCCACATCAAAGGATTTCAAATTGGACAAAGAATGCTAATGTGTTGCCCATATCAGATTATCAAATATTCTTTAACACCTTGAAGTATAATCTGAATTAACAAATTCACTGATAAAAAATTATTAAATAAAAGTGGGCTGTAAGTCATAGCATATTAAAACCATCACCAAGTTGTATTAATAAACAATTAATTTTACTCTTATGTCTAGTTAAATTATTTCCTACAAACTTACCAATAGGCCAAAAATGGCATGAAGTCTTTTTGGTTAATTATATATTTCATGAGATAATAATTTATCAGTGTTAAATTACGAATTTGAATTGATACCACAACAAAAGCATAATGTTACAGGTTTAAGAGTTTAATCTGTGTTTGGCACGCCGCACAAGAGAGATTTCCTATGAATTTTGAAGAGACAAGAAATGGTGGTTTTTTTGGGTTACAAATATATTTGACACTCTATAATGGGTAATCAAATAAGAAATGAGAGATACATTATAATACAAGAGTATTAGATTACTTGATACTTGATATACAATACATTTGTGGCTCATTATATAGAGTTCACTGATAGTTATCAGATCTAACTTATTCCAAATATAAGATGAGAGGTTGAGAAAATATCTCAACCATAAACACGAATCTAGGATCTCATAAATCCAACTCTCTAACAAACTCCTAATAATAAGATCACACAACTCATGTAGAGATTGACTCTACTTCTTAATACATCATATTAGATAAGTAGGAATTATATATTCCAACACTCTCCCTTAATGACTACTTATCTAAATGTCTTTGTGGTCATATCTTCATCACTGTCATGGATTCAATTTTTCACTTGAGCTTGCTTTACTATGGGCTTCATCCTTGAACTTTCTTTGCTTCCTCTTGCATCTTGTACATGCATATAATTATTGATGTCTATATAAAACACAATCCATCTACCGGAATACATGGGTCATCTGTCGCTGTAACTGCTAGTTCTCTAGGAATTGTTTTCATCTACATAGCTTATCAATGTTAAACTCTCCCTTAAACATAACTTGGTCTCTCATACTCTGAGACTCACAACTTGGTCTCACACTTTGATATTTTTCCATATCACATCCCCACCTTGAATTGAATATCCAAAGTCTCTGATTCAACATCAAGCTAGCATACGAGTACACCTGCCACCCTCATACCTACCCTAGTGGTTAATTCCACAACTTGATACAAAAACCTCTCTGTCTATGAGAGAGTATAACATCCTGTGATCACACGCACTTCTGCACTACAACACATATTCCTGTTTATGCCTTACTAACAGGGCTTACAACAAACCTGGGGAATTTAGCTTGCCTATGGCTAAGCATTACAATTTGGACCATAACCTGGGGTTTCGGGTACAACCGATCATGCACCCCCTACAACAATTCAATCAGGTACATAAAATATCAACAATACTCTCACCAATCATATGCCCAATATTAGAAGCCCATTACATATGTCCATTTACATCTCATCTTCATTCTTGACCAAGACACACATATAACCACTTCACACAACTTGAATAAAATAAATACTCACAACTTCAATCTCGCTTTTGTGACTTGATTTGGAGGATGTGTGAGTCTGACGGAATGAGCACATACACCTCACTTCATTTCACTATAACACCTCCATGTAATGGCGCGAATAACAACAAACTCCAACAATAGCCTCTCGCCTGAACATAAAGATCTCCTGTAAACTTGCCATATGCTCTAAGGAGAATAATCCACCATAATCCAGAGTCAACAGGGGCCATGTGGCCTATCGCCGCCTCTCCAAAGTCCATGTCCAATATATCTTCAGCGGCATCATCATCCACATCACAGGGGACAATGCGCACTTTGAAGCTTGCTGGCATCAAACCTTGTCCAAGGCTATGACAATCCATTGTTTTCTCCCAACTCTAAGAATCCCATCAACATCAACACAAAGAACTGTCCCAACACTATCACGAGATTGTCCACGCCATCCAAAACTTGGTTCATTAATATCTGATTTTAACTGCACGTGATGTCCTCTATCAAGAGGAATGACTTTGATAACTTCATTTTCCAATACACGGGATTCTCCAGAATAGAACAATACAATTAGGTGCTCCTTATCAGGTACACTCTGAACAAAGCCTACACTTTTGTGTTTTGCACCTTGCCATCCATACTTTGGGACCTTTACACTCTTCTTGAACTTAACCCAATCTCCTATTTCAAATATTGTCATAGACAGTTGTATGCCTGTCATTGAAAGAGCATCCATCAGGTCTTCAAAGATCCATTCTCGAGGAAGTGCCTCTATAAAGTCCTTTAATGTCTTACCACTATGGTTTCGAACATCAATGGCTGCATCCTCCTGCTTGTTAAATATATTGTACCCTCAACAATTTGACTGTACACTGCCAGTTGTACTGGACAGTTGTACTTTCTATTCTTGTCTTTGTTGAGTCTATTTAGCTCAACCTTCTTTCATTGTAATCGAGTTCTGTACTTTCTGTACTTCTTCTGTACTTCTTCATACATTTCAATATACTGTTCTTTTCGCTCTGCATTTCTCTTTGCTTCACAATTTATCATGGTATCAGAGCTACAACAGTAAGCCTCTTCACACAATCTGGAGAGAAACACGATCCTCACAGTACACAGCTTCACGGATCTTGAGAGCACGCGACACAGACTTTTCACAAGGCTTGGAGAGCTGTCGACAATACTCTCAAAATATCATCGTAAGAAGCTTGTGGAGGAAGCAGAGCGTACAACGCTTGAAAGATCCTGGACGAAGAGAACGCAGAAGAAGAAAATTTAAAGAAACCTACACAATTTTTCAAGAATCGTCAAAGATTGACGAAGAAGAGCTGCAGAATGGAAGATCGCTTAAAGACCTCGAAGAAAACGTTCAAAATTGTTAAAGATTCATGCAGAGGGAAGAATCGTTTAAAGATTTACGGGAAATCGCTCCAATCTGTCAAAGATTGCAGCAGATAACGAAGAAGTCATGAAATTCTTTCAAATCTTTGAAAGATTCACGAATCTTCTCTTACACATGAGAAATTCCATCAAATTCGGCAAAGATCGCGTCAAATAGGCAAGGAAAAACCACTGAGGTCGTAAGATTTGTCCTGCGAACGAATCCAGAGCGGGAAACCAGTCCAGAAGGGACGAGGAGAGTGCTAAAAAGGCGGAAGCATTTCAGCTGTCAGATCTTGCGCAAATGACTGACAACTGTTAGATCTGCAAAAAGGTGCACGACGGTTAGTCGTTTGGAGCGCACCGGAGAATTTTTGACGTGTGAAATCCTGACGTCATCTTTACCGTCCATCGAGAGACACGTGGCGAGATCCTATCCCATCGCAATATTGGTAATCGGGAGTTAGACGCGCAAAGACAATTGCACTCCAAAAACTTCGATACGCGATATCACGAAATCCCGAGAAGACCTGTGAGCCGTCCATCTCAGAGGATAGGTGGCAACAGATCAATGCATCGTCACATCGACATTCTGGGTTTCAAGTTTTCAAAGAAACTTGGCGTCGCAACTCGCGAAATCGCGATACGCGATATAGCGATAAGATCTCAGCTGTCTGTTTTTTCGGACACGTGGCGCACATCGTAGCGGCCATCGGAGTTTCGGTAATCGCTGTTTCAAGTTGACAGAGATTTGGAGCATCGCAAGTCGCGATATCCCGAGGAGGAATCAGGACCGTCCATCTCTCCCGGACGCGTGGCGTAAATCCAGGGACTCGGGAAAAGCTTCGACAAGGAAAATTCCATCGGAATATCGGGATTCGGCAAATCGTGAATCCTGAGGACAAGGATCTCGTGCATTTCAAAACCGCGAAGTCTGAAATCCCGACAGGAGGAACCCTCCATTTGCGGGGCCCAGATGATGTCATCTCGTCAAACGAGTCAATCGGCGCATCGGCATTTCGCGGATCCTGGAGACGAGACGTCCGGGTCATACCCATTTGCGAAATCGCGAGGAGAGAGCACGACCGTCCATCTACTGGGATGCGTGGCAGAGATCAGAGGAATCGGGAAAGTCCCGAAAGCAAAGCGCCATCGGAAAATCGAAGATCGGGGATTCGAGGAGTCAGAAACACTCGACATCAGAACTCGCGAAATCCCGATTCGCGATATCCCAATAAGATCTGGACCGTCAGATCACTGCACGATCTGGACCGTTGAAAAGTCCAAAGGCAAATTTTTCGTGTTTCGGAATTTTGAAAGGTAAAAACGGGAAAAGCCCATAGCCCTTTAACACAAGGCGTGTTGTCACATTGCACGTTGACTGAGGCCAATTCAATCCCGATAAGCTCCCATCGGCCATCGGTAAATCGACGTTTCACCGATCGGAGGTAAATATAAAATTTTCCTCTGTACTTCTGCAATTTAAAAAAAAAAAAAAAATCATGGCGTCGTCAAGCAATCTAGGCCCAACTCAGGGTTCGATTCTTCTGGGAAAGAATTATGAATTTTGGTCTCTTTGAATGAGATCGTTCTTGCAAGAACAAGAATGTTGGGAACCAGTGGATCTTGGATATATGGAACCAGATCCAGCCGCCCTCACTGCCATGACAAATGCACAGAGAATTGCTCAGACAACTCTGAGGACCAAAGAAAACAAAGCGAAATTCTAGATACAGAATTCTATAGATGATTTGATTTTTTTGAAAATCACAGGCGCTGGTACTTCCAAACAGGCCTGGGACATCCTCAAATCTTCCTACCAAGGAAATGACAGGGTCAAAACAGTTAAACTGCAGACCTTGTGGACGCAATTTGAGACTCTAAGGATGACAGAGTCTGAAACTGTAGATCAGTTCATGACCAGAGTCATGGGAATTGTGAACCAAATCAGACTGATTGGTGAAACCATCACTGATCAACGAATTTTTGAGAAAATTCTTAGAATTCTACCCAAGAAATTTGAAATGGTTGTAACAACAATCCTTGAATCCAAGGACCTGTCAAGGTTTTCAACAGATGAACTAATTGGTTCTTTGATGACACATGAGACCAGACTGCATCTCACAGATGAGTCAATCTTCAATGCCTTCAAAACTCAATTCTCCTTCAGCAGAGGGAGAGGCAGAGGAAGAAGCAGAGGTTACCAAGGAAGAGGGAGCAATCAAAATAACTCTCATTCCACTAGACGTAATAGACAACAATATCCAAATCAGAATTTCCAAGGTCAAAGAAATCAACAACAAAATCAACATTAGAATTTCCAGCCTCAAAGGGGTAGAGGGAGAAGATCAAATGACAAAACTAGAATTCAATGCTATTATTGAAAAAAGTATGGGCACTATGAATCTGAATGTAGGAAGAAGCAGGCAGATTAGCTCTCAGGCAGAGCACATGTGTCAAATCACACAGGAGAAAAATCAGGAGGTATGTTTCTCTCATGCCACAAAACTGAACAACAACCTAAAGATATCTGGTTTCTGGACAGTGGATGCAGCAATCACATGACAGGTAACAAAGAATTACTTTCCTACATTGATTCATCAATATCATCTGATATTACACTTGGAAATGATCATTTAGTCAAAATTCAAGGAAAAGGAATTGTTCCTATTCTTACTAAACATAATGTAAAAAAAGACATATGTAATGTCTATCATGTTCCAGACTTGAAACATAACTTGTTAAATGTAGGACAATTCATTGAAAAAGGATATAAGGTACTTTTTGAGGGAGCATCTTGCAAAATCTATGATAGAAAACCCAACAGAAAATTGATTTCTGAAATCTATATGACTCCAAATAGGATGTTTCCCCTTACCCTCAGAACTGCAAATCTGAGTCAACCTTATGCACAGAGTGCATCAACCCTGACTGAAACAATGGTTTGGCATACAAGATTTGGACATCTACCATTTCAGAGTCTAAGTCTTCTTCAGAAAAACTCCATGGTCAAAGGTCTACCTATCTTCAAAGAGAAAATTCCCCCATGTGAGTCTTGCATACTTGGAAAACACAAGAGAACCAGTTTTCCATAGTCTTCCAATCAAGCCAAACAACATCTTGAACTAGTTCACATTGACCTATGTGGACCAATGCAAATAGAGTCAATAGGTGGTAGTTTTTACTTTCTAACATTTATTGATGATTTCAGTAGGAAAATATGGATCTATTTTCTCAGAGACAAGTCTGAAACATTTACAAAATTCAAATAATTCAAAGCAGAAGCTGAAAAACAGAGTGGCAAATTTCTCAAAGTACTCAGGTCAGATGGAGGAGGAGAATACAACTCCAGAGAATTTGCAAATTTCTGCAAATCTCAAGGCATCATCATGCAAGCAACAACAAGGTATACTCCACAGCAGAGTGGAGTGGCTGAAAGAAAAAATCAGACCATCATGAATATGGCAAAAACACTTCTCAAAGAGAAATGTCTTTCAAATATTTTTTGGGCTGAAGTAGTAGCATGCTCAGTTTATCTTTTGAAAAAATCACCAACCACCAGTCTACAGATGAAAGTTCCCCAAGAGGCATGGAGTGGGATAAATCTCAATGTAGCTCATCTAAGGACATTTGGATGCATAACATATGCACACATACCTTCCAAATTAAGGAAGAAGCTTGATGACAGAAGTGAAAAATGTATTTTCACTAGATATAGTGAAACATCTAAAGCTTACAGGCTTTACAATCCCATCACTAAGAAATTAATTCTCAACAGAGATGTACAATTTCTAGAAAATCATTTCTGGAATGAGTCTGAAAATCAGCAAGTGGACAGTCAAAATCCATTGCTTCCATGTTCTGAAAACACAAAAAATTCAGAACAGCAAGAACCTCACACTTTTCTTCCAAGAATGCAAGTCCAAGGACAATCAGATAGCTCACAGGATAACTCAACTTCCAGCAGAGAATCATTCTCTGAACCACAGAATCAGAGAACTCGAAGTTTGAGCGAAATCCATCAGCAGTTGGATGACTTTCAACAACACAATCTTTTTGCATTAATGTCGTGTCAACCTACATCCTTTAAGGAAGCAGCTAAGGAGCCACACTGGGTTCAAGCCATGAACCAAGATATTGACTCCATTGAGAAGAACAAGACATGGGATCTTGTTGAACTGCCAACTCACAAAAAGAGTATTGGTGTCAAGTGGGTTTACAAAACTAAACTCAATGAAAAAGGACAGATTGAAAAGCACAAGGCAAGACTTGTTGCCAAAGGATTCTAAATGCTTAGATGTGGTACAAATTTACATCAACAAGCATAAGTAGATATTTCCTACAAACATACTATAGGTAAAAGAGTGAGTACACTCATAGATGAAATCTATGAAATATGGAATAAGTAAAGATGCTAAGATGTGTTACAAATTTACATCAACAAGCACAAGTAGATATTTCCTACAAACATACTAGGAGGTCAAAAAGTGGGTAAAGTTTCACATGGGTATGTAAGTCTTCACCAATGCCATACTTATTAATCATAAATATGACAAATTTAGGAGAGAAAGGCAGACTAGAAACAATGAACAAAAAATGAAATGTAGGAGAAACACATTAATGATTTTCAATACCCATCTAGTTATTACAATGATACAATGAGGATCCAAGGAGATCTAGCAACTATTATGCAGTAAAGTCAAAGTGAACTCAATAACTAATTAATGCTAACTGAACTTGTTTAAGTGAACAGACAACTTGGATGAAGATTATCTCTAACACTCCCCATTAATCTCAACTATATATTCATCAACATTTACAATGCTCAAGTGGTTCGAAGCCTTGAACCCTTTGATGTTGACATAAAAAAATGCAGGATAAACTCTATGTTGGGGTTTGAATACCCGTCTAGCTCTTAAATATATTACAAAGATACATTGAGGATCCAACTAATCTCTACCTAACAGAATTGAACTCAGTGACTAAATGTAGTCTAACCGGACTTGACTTTACACTGCACACTCACCCCACTTGGGATTTCTTTGGTATGATCTTTACCCTTGAACTTTCTTCTTCATTTTGTACATGCACACAAACAATTAATTATTGATATCCATATAAAAACAAACCATCTACCAAAATACATGGGTTCCATCCCATGCACTTGCAAGTTTTGTAGGATTGCATTTCACCTACATGGTTCATCAATATACTAAGCTCTTCCTTAATCATACTTTGACCCCTCACTCTGAAATTACTATCTCACATTTCTCCTTCTTAATTGAAGATTCAACTTCTTCTACTCACCATCAAGCTTAGACACAAATACACCTGCTACCCTCATATCTATACTAGTGGTTCATGCCACAACTCACTCTATGCATAAGAGAGATACACGTTACATGATCACGTTACTAAACCTTTAGGTTATACAACTTGCCTATGACACGGCTTCCAACTTAAAAAAGAAAAACCCATTTTTTGTGTCATCTAACTTAAAACAAACATTCTACATGCTTTACTAAATGCCTAATGATCCCATTACATTTTTCCAAACAAATCCTATTCATTTATTTCCAAAACATTCAAATACGGTGACAAACCAACAACAATCCCATTACATTTTTCCAAAGAAATCCTAATCATTTATTTCCAAAACATTCAAATACCATGACAAACCAACAAAGAGGAAAACCGAATAAGCTTCTTCTTCGATCTTCGCCTTTAGCACAACACTAACAATCCCCTTGGCTCGGGATGCTCTCGACTCTGTGAAGAGTCTTAAAATGCCGTTTGTTGTGCTTGATCGAATTTGAAATCGGGCCATCCCGTCTGGTTCATTCCGGGTTCCATCCATCTTGAATCACTCGGGCCCGGTTTATCAGCTTCCTTCTCTGGGCGTCTTCGACGATTTGCCTGCTCGGCAAATCTGCAACACCGGCGGTTAAGCACGGTTTCCAGTGGTCACGCAAATTTTCATCACCGAAAAACTTTGAAAAAATACTCCCTCGACACTTCCATGCTGCTCGTGACCATATTGATTTTGCCGCTGTACCACACTGCAGCTCTGCTCTGCGTTCAACTGGAGCTGCTGCAGCTCCCGGCCACGTAAATTCCCTCGATTCAACTTAATATATTTCTCGGTGTAGGCATCGAACAGGCATCCAATGCCACTGTAGCTATACTCTTCGCGATATTTCTTATAATCGCTGCTGTCGAGCTTCTAAACCCTAGCAGCATGGCCTCCCAGGGGGCAGTGCTATCTCCGCCTCCACTCCTGGAATCAACTAGCGCTGGAGTCAACCGCTTTTAACCACGGTCTAAAAACATTTCACAGAGAGTGCCCTTTTCAAATCCTCTCTGTCTTTGATTGCTTGAGTCTTGATTTCGAGTAGCTTGAAACCCTCGGTGCTTTCTTCCGCCAAATCCTTGCAGAGTACTGGAAAAGTCTTCAACTACTCTTCCTCTTCTCCAATATTCTCTTGCGCTCGGGAGAAAGGGAGATTACCAAACTCGCCCTTTTGGAAGAACCATCCGAGACTTCAGTTGAAATCTTTTTGAATCAACATTTAATACTACACATTCAGCTCAGTACCGATGTTCTATATCTTTGGCGATTCATCTAACATGAAACAATTCTCTCAGTCGACATATTGTATATGCCACAATGCTCTCAGTCGACATATTGTATATGCATAATGCCGCACACTGGGGTGCATGGGCATCCGGTCCCTTGTGCTCCGGACCACACTCCTGGAAGCCAATACAACAATTCAAAACAGCTTCTGTTCGTGGAGCCATGCAGAGACTTGTTGGCCCTCGAGAATGGGGGGCTCGCCTTTGTCTTGGGAATCGTCGGTTGCTCGCAATTTTTGCTTTTGTGATTTGTGGTAACGAATAGGGCCGGGGATCTTTCAAGACTACAATTTTACGGATCTAGTGACATAGAGCCACATTAAATCCACGAACTGGTGGCACTTTCCACCTCCACGAACTGGAGGCACTTTCCATGTACTTTTGTGGCACAACCCTTCAGCTCTCGATGCACTATTTTTTATAATTCCCTGGAATTGACCTCTGCGCACTCGTAGCACAAGCTATGCTGATCCGGTAGCAGTTACTTTGCTCAGTTATGGTATCACCTCTACGCTACTGATCCAGTCCACTCCTACGATCCGTTGCTTACAAGATTAGAGATTTCAAGCCTAATCTTCCACGAAATCGAGCAACTATGCTGCGATTTGGTTGCATTCCTTTGAGTGGATCAATAGTTCATCTGCTACGATTAGTGGTAGTTTCTCTGCCAACTATGTAGCTAAAGAAATCGGAACAGAATGGGAAAACAGTGGTATTTAACTACCGCCAAAATTAGAAGTACCATAAACTCCGAGAGGCAGAAAACAATAAATGAATAGAGAAGAACACACAAACAACCATTTTCTCTACTTCTCTACTCCTAAGCATACGGTGGACAGTATTCTCAGAATCTCATCTTACTCGGCACTCCCGTGAGGGAATCACATCCATACAACCTGTTATGATACCATGACAAAGTTCTTACTCGGCTCTCCCGTGAGGGAGTCACATCCATACAACCTGCTATGATACCATGACAAAGTTCATACAACCTGTTATGATACCATGACAAAGTTCAGAGAGAAAGGCACAATAACAACAATGAATAGAAACCGAAATGCAGTATAAACACACTTTAAATGTTATTGAGGATATCTTAAAAACTTTTGATAAAAAAACACTATGCATCTCAACATTTTTCATTCTCAATGTGCATCATTGTTTAGCAGTGGCTATCAATATTTAGTAGTTTCTACAAGCTACTCAAACTCCTTGAGGGACTAATGCCAATGGTCAAAGGAAAAAGGGAAAAAAAAGTAGGAACATTATAGGAAATTTTTTGTCATGCATCTACTTTTTCCTCAAAATTTTCTTTGCAAACTTGAGTTTCTCCAACCTCCAACCTCCAGTTGTATGACGCTACCTCCCCTCAACCATATTGGTTTGACTATCCTATGCCTACTACAATTAAAATACGTCTCTTCAATCAATGTCTTGTCATAAATCTACCCTAAGTTACAATATGTCAAATGCAACTAAATCATATTCAACCAAGTTCATTCAAAAATAGACACACATGTAACTATAGCCTTTAAAACATTTCAATAATACTTATATTTGGCCAACACAATACTTTGCAAGGAACATGCTATTCATCTATGTAAACAGATTACAACACATGTATATAAGTGACATCCAAGGTGGATTCATTAACAATAATATGAAGAATATTATAGATATACAACAATAGAATTGCAATCTTCTACCTACAACTTTATTACAAATGTACAATGATTTTAAGGTAGTATTATCTTCTACCTATTGCCCAAAAAGCTTCAACAATCCAACTCATGAAGAAACCACAGGGGTACCTCCTACAACTCTCGTCTTCTTCTTCTCACTCAACCAATGTGATTTTCCCTACAATACCAACCATGAACTTAGCACCTTCAACATGTCCATTACCTACAAAAGACTTTCCTTCCACTTACAAGCCCCTCCAAGCCTAATTGGACCAAATTTCCCACACTGCTAACTTTGGTTGTTCCCAATGGTGCTATTACACCCTTCATGACTTGTTCATTGACCATCTAATAACCTATGGTACTACACCCAAAGTTCCACACACCAAACAAGTCCACCTAAGGTGGCCAAGTGTATTCGCCAAGGGTGCACCAAATAAGTGCAACCAATGGATGTGTACTTGGTGGATGTGTGCCTGATGGATGTGCGCTTGGTGGATGTGCACCGAATAATTACGTTCCACGATTGTGCTCCATATATGCTTGTGCTTGAAGGAACTTCTACCATTCGTTGCAAACCCCAAGTATGGAATGCTCAATTCCTCGGGTCCGCATGTATCCCAAGCACCCAATCCCATAAAATAGAATGAAGTTTTCTATGCCACCTTTTCCATCATTCATAGTGTATGTCTACAGATGAAGTTTCCTGCAAAATCCCTCATTTCCTTTCCTTTCCCAATTCACTTTAAATACTCTATTGGTCTAGCCAAATAATGTGAGCTACCAAGGTTTGTCTACACCCATTCTATGAGCAATTGTGTTAAACATGTGCATGGTGTTCCTTCCCAATGGGCTAAGGAACTCCAAAATCAACTCTTCTAGCAATCAACCATGTCTCAATTTTTCATATTCAAGTTAGTGACCACCAAGGTGATCATGCAATGGAGGTGCTCATAGCCATTCAAGGCTAGGGAAATACATCCTCCCCCACTAAAATTATTTTCCATTTTCAAAAACATCCTTAAGAACATGTTATCCTCCAAGTATGTTGTCTAGATTCATGTATTTATACATAGTTGGCTTAACCATCCACTTTACACTATCACCATAGAATCACTTGTGAATTACTTGTGCAATTTCTCACTATCAATTACTTCCTTTCAACAAAGAATTTTTCCCAACTATGTCACATTTCCATTGAATTCAGATGTCTCCACTAAGAAGGTTGTACAACTATACATGTGTCACATTTTCATGTCTTATTGTTTCTCTATTACTTTTGGTTACTCCTCCATGCTTCCATACATTGAACTTCTCAAATATTGTTTCGATTTAGTGATCCCCAAGACAAACACCTGAGAATGTACTTTATCATTCTCAAAATAACCACATTCCTTTACACAATATTTTTTTGTACAACTCTACTAGACCAAGGAAATCTCATCGCCTTCACCTCCAAACTATCCAATCACCTATCAAACACTTAAAACTCATTAACTAATGCTAGCACCTTTTTCTTGGTGCATTTATTCTTCATTGCGAACTTTTAAGTAGCTAGTTTCCTTAAACAAACACTTAATGAGAAGAAGGTGGCAGATGGACATGAGAGCCTCTACCCTCAAATGCTCCATTGGTCTATCCAAAGTCTTTTAAGTTTAGTGAGGCAAGCAAAAAGAATTCAATACATCTTATTATGAAAGACATGTCCACACCAATACTTTTTTCATCTTCAACCATATAGGACATTTTAATATTCATCCTTAAATCTATTTGTAACATCCTGATCTTGCGCACTAAGCGAACTTATTCTTTGAGGACACTTGCTTACAAGTGATCCGGATTTTATGTTATTAAAACATTGATTTTGATTATGAGGCGTTATGGGTTGATGACTTGTTGTTTTACTGCATTGACATAGACATGTGTTATTGACTCGGTTTTACTTAGTGTACAGGACCTTGGACCTTGAGGATGCAGAGGCATCGATGGAACCCCTTGGACTCCCGATCGAGTTGGGGAGTGTACCATTGGGGTTTGATTGTTTTATAGGTGATATTAGTGCATCTGATTAGATGATATGATATGGATATATTCTGACATGATTCGTTGATGATGCAGGCTGACGATAGCTTGCCGACGAGACTCACATGTGGAGTAAAGGGGTCACGCATGACTACTAGAGAAGTTGAGGGAGAGGTGTGGACAACATCCCTACCACAACCTACTATCACTCACGTCGTGCCTCGAACTATAGGTTAACGTTTACCTAGTTCGAGAGGACCCACGATGTCATGAGGGCAGACTATGATAGTCGCTCATGATGATTCTAAGGGTCGTGAAATAAGGCGGGGGCCTTATTCCTTAGAGACACTTAGTCTCCCACAAGTTCACGTGGCGAAGTATCGACTCCACGGGTTTTTGATGTCTCCCAAATCAGTCAAGAGGCGAGTGGCACCCTTGGAGCACGTCGTGTGTCCTAAAGGGCACGTCACACAAGAAAAATGGAAAGAGGCGAGTGACACCCTTGGAGCACATAGTGCATCCTGAATGGCACGTCGTGCAAGGGAAACAAATGAGGTGAGTGGCACCCTTAAAGCACCTAGTGCGTCCTGAAGGGCACATCGTGTTATTAATAATAAATGAATGAACCCATATGGCCTTAGGACTAATAACGTGATAATAAATTTTTAAAACAAATTCCCTAATAAAATGTTGCCCATGAAAATTAAAGTTTAGGTCTAACTTTCTAGTGGTAGAATTTTCTCTATCCTTTAAAAAAAGGGGGGGGGGGNNNTATATATATATATATATATATATATTATATATTTATAATATATATATATATATATATATAATTATTTTATTATATATAATTTCTACACCTACCAAATCGAGTTCTAAAAGAAAAGGGGAAAGAGGGAAATCTAGAATAATTAGGAAACTAGGAAAAGAGAGAAACATAAAAAGAAAAGGGAAACACAAGGGAAAAAGCAGAAGTCAAACTTAGTAAGGTATCTAACATTTAAAAACTTTCTAATTTCAATTGAACTAGCAAATTAATAATGGGGAAAGTCATTAAAACCTGTAAGAGAATTTGGGTACACCTAGGAGCGATTCTAGGAGTGACTCTAGGTGGGTGAGGGAAATAAGATAAATTAATTAATTAAAGAAATTAATTTATGGAGGAATGAAGGGGATGGGTGACAATTGTACGGGGAGGAATATTTAGGAATTAATTTTTAAAACTTTAATTAAATGAGATTTTAGGAAGGTAAGGGACTTCAAAACTCTCTATAATGAAGGGAGGAGAAGGATGAAGGATCTTTTTCTGTTTGCGTAACGTTATGCTGTAGAAATATCTACTTGACTAACATAGATTGTGGGAGTTGGGATACTCATCTTGGTGAGGAGTGGTAGCTCGGCTTTGTGAGGCGAGCTGGGAGCTAGTTGATTCTCTGGTTAGCGTGTGTGGCCCCTTTGCGGCTCGGGGGGGGCTAAGGTGGAAGAAGAGTACCACGAGAATTCGCTGGAGGTACAAGTGAAGTCTCATCGATCGAAAAGAGGGAGTTGCACAGAGCGCTCGGGACGTCAACTCAGAGCGGGCGATCAGACAACGATACGCTTTCTTCATTTTTGTATGGTAGATTGTTGTAGGATTTATGCTTTGGATCTGGATGTTTACTTGGGTAAGTAAACTAATTGTCTAGATGGATGACCAAAATTTTTCATAGCCTAGCTCGATGATTGATTGACTCACATGGCCTTTGTTTTCCTGCATCTCTTGACCGGCCTTTGGTGTATTGATTGTGACCACAGTGGTTGTTTTTCCTTTCGTCCCTAGCTCATGAGTCCTCGCTTGAGAAGTCGGCCAGGAGTCTGATCTGCAGTCATCATTTTGGCGTTAATAGACTTATGGATCTCAACGCCCTGCTTTTCTGTGCGATGAAGATGAGCGAAGGACGTTCCTGTCAGCTGTCTACCTCTGATGATTGTCCTTGGATGATTGTTGTCTTACGCCTTGATGCAGATATTCGACCAGACAATTTATTGATTGATGGTGAGAGTTTATCTTTTTCTTGTCTATGTATTATTGAGCTGTAGAGTGATTACGTTTTTATTCTTCTATGAGGTTGAATCGAACTAGAACGTCTTCTTTTTACATTGAATGGCCTGTCTGCTCTTTACATCTTACAGATATTCTTTTTTATTCGTTTATTTCCTGGGATGTTTGTACAACGATTTTCTTTTATAATATTGACAACAATGTAATTCCCCTTCTAGTGCGTTTTTTGTTATATTCTGTATCCTGGCAATAGAAAAACGTTTTAAATTCCCTATCTGCATTTTTTTTATATTTGGAATCCTGGCAATTGAAAAACGTGTTGATTAACCCTATCTGCGTTTGTAACTGGTATTCTGGCAAAAGGAAAAACGTTTAATTATCCCTGTATGTGTTTTTTATATTCGGCATCCCGGCAATGGAAAAACGTGTTAGTTATCCATGTTTACGTTTGTAATTGATATTCTGGCAAATGGAAAAACGTTTAATTATCCCTGTCTGCTTTTTTTTTTTTATATTTGGCATCCTCGGAATGGAAAAACGTTTTATTTATCCCTGTCTGGGTTTGTAATTGGTATTCCGACAAATGGAAAAACGTTTAATTATCCCTATCTACGTTTTTTGATATTTGGCATACTGGCAATGGAAAAACGTGTTAGTTATCCCTGTGTGCGTTTGTAATTGGTATTCTGGCAAATGGAAAAATGTTTAATTATCCCTCTGCATTTTTTTTTTGTATTTGGAATCCTGGCAGTGGAAAAACGTGTTAATTATCTCTGTCTGTGTTTGTAATTGGTATTCCAGCAAATGGAAAAACGTTTAATTATCCCTGTCTGCGTCTCTTTTTCTATTTTGGTATCCCGACAAATGGAAAAACATTTTTAGTTATTCCTGTATGCGTTTATAATTGGCATCCTGGCAATGCAATTACAACTACTGGCAGTTACGATCTCATTGATGACAATGCAGTTATATTTACTTCCTCTTTGACAACAATTATGTATATTTCCAATCCATGGTGAATAAGGTACAACGACTTTCTTTAATTGCATTGCTATTGTATTTACTGGCATTATGATTATGTGTTTTTAACCACAGAGATTTTATAGCTCCATTGGGTTGTGTGTTATGTGCACAAATTTTTATTTTAAGACAACCTTAGTAGCCTATGTACCTGGCACTTTGTCCCTTGGACTGCGCTGCATTCAGACTTACCTTGGGTCTGCATTGTTACCATTTTAGGAGTATGTTTCATTTATTGATGTCCTGCCAGGACTGCGTTGTCATTTTTATATTCTTGAGTTAATGGTATTTAATTGTCACATGTGTTTAACGCTTGTTACTTATTGACAACCCTTCTCTAAATTGATTGAAACACATTCTAATTCGAGTAGTGTTTTACTTAGATGGTGAGTTGACTCGTCATCTATATGCCTTCTGTTGTTTTTAATTGATAGCCCATGTATAATGTACACGGTAGTTTTGTACCATTGGTAATTTATAATTACTTCTTACAACAAATGATAAGCATTTTTGGACAACCTCTTTATTGAATAGACAGCCTTGAATTGTTTAGATCACCTTTAACTAACTCAGACCAGACTTGTCCTTTACTTTTATCCTTGATTAAAATGACTTGTCAAATTAGATGGTAATTGTAGTTTATTGTTTTAGTATTGATTAATTTAGATTTGTCAATTAGATGGTAATTATGGACAAATAGTAATTAGACTTGCTAAATTGGTTGTATTTAATGTCAATTTGGAATTAAGTTAGAATTTCCCTTTAGATCATAAGTAATGATAAAATTGATCTGTATTCAATGTTAATTAGATGGTATTTATTGATCGGTTAGACTTGATAAAAGGCATGGGTGGTTGACAAAGTCATGTATTGGTTTGTGTCTTCCTTGGTAGTCATCCTCTGGCGTATCGTCGACCTGTTGTTGGGGCTTGGGTGTGGTTCCTCTTGGTATTTGACTCCTCACGTGTCTGATTTTTCTAGAGTCCTTAGTTCAGATAGGATGTGTGGTGCCAAGATTTTGACACAACTATCACCTGTGGATGGCATGATTCCTGATGAGGGGATCATGGCACACCCTATTGGATAGCGGCAAACGAGAACTTAGCCGGAGTCAGTGCGTTCAATGTGAGTGTTGTCGAGCATTGTAAGTTTCTCTTGGCGTCAGGGTGTAATGCCTTCATGCGTTGGGTTTGCGTGCCTTGAGGCTCTAGTCTTGTTCATCTTTGGTCGTGTGTCAGGAGGGGGATGTTGTCCCTTATCTTGTAGGCGTGTCTTATTTGCGTCGGGTGGGTAGTCATTCCTCCTTTTTGTTCTGCGCATGTTTTCCCAGTTTCCCTTGTGCCTGGGGCATGGAGTCATAGTTTCCTGATGCCTGGACGACGTGCTTGCATTCATCGTTGGTTGTGTGGTTACTGTTGTCATCATCACCTTCTTGCCTTTAAAAAAGAAAAAAAATTGCACTTTTCATTTCGCATGTAGTTGTAACGATTGGGGACGTACTCTACCTTCCAATTCAAATTCTACATGAAGGTGGGAAAGATCCTTGGGAAAGAACCTTCCAACTCAAATTGTTTTTTTCTCTAGTATAAGTCATCTAGGTTAAATGCACACTTTTTCTTCATCAACTACTTCACTTTCTCATCGACTATCATTGTGACTACAAAAGGAAAAGTCTTCACCTCTTTCTCTAGTATATTTATTTTCCTTCTACACATTAAGAATTTATTGAAGGTGCTTATACACTAGCATTCCCTTTCCCACTTCCCTACTTCTTGGATAGGAGAATTCCTAAACCAACATCGATGTGGATAAGAGAATGTCCTCTTTCCATCATGAACATATGAAAAATGAAACATACTCTATCAATCTTTAACTAGTTTGGGAGCCTCTACTAATATCATGGGTTCCATTTCCTACTTCTAGGTAGCGAGACATTTTTATATTTTGATAGTGAAAAAAGCGTGGTAGGTATATTCCAAGGCGAGCTCCAACAATTATGTCAAGGATGTACCTAGAATCCATTATAGGATTCAATGGGAACCTCTACTAATTCCCTAGGCTCCACTTTCTACTTCTATGTAGTGCCCAATTTATGGATTTTAATAGTGAAAAAAGGGTGGTAGGTGGCTTCCAAGGACACCTCCAATAGTTTTGTCAAGGATGTATTTGTAATCCATTATATGATTCAACCCAACAAAGTTATGACCTTATACCATGTGTATGTCTAGACTAGCAATTGAGGCACTCAAAACGTACAAGATTCCCATTGATACTTTGTCATCTTTTGTTTTGGCCTTATTTCCTTCTCTCAATGGACATTTACTTGTATAATGGTTCCCCATACACACCCAACAAGCAATACCCTTATTCTTATATTTCTTCTAAAAAATTTAAGAACGGTTAGGCCTTCTAAATTTCTCCTTGGTGCCACCTAAATCTTCCTTCTAGATGTGGTGAACCTCCAATATTGGTCCTATATCTAGTTGTTCTTGTTTTTTCTCCAATACTGTGACTTTCCAAGGGAACATTTTTACACATTAGATATAGCTACACAAAAAAAATTCAACCCACTTCTATTGTACTAGAACCTCATCATTTTCCCTATTGTTAGATGTCTCCTCAAGTTCTAACCATGCTTCTTCTTGGTCCACCAATATTTCCAACCATGGGACAAAGAATCAATTTGTATTCTAACTTCTCCTAATACCCTTCAATGGTGTTGTACAACATCCATGGCATCCCTAAACGACTATATAAAAGTCATTGTTTCATCTCGTACCTACATTATAGGTATTCCATGCAATATTACCTTGTTGGGACTCAATGTTTTATCTCCACACTTAGAAATTGTGTTGCATCAAGTCTAGCCCATTAGACACATTTTTCATTCCAAAGAATTAGGCTTAGTAAAGACACACTCCACCTTTCTTGACTAGATTTAGATGGTTTCAACTAATTGATCCACTTATTTACCCAAATTCAGATATATTTTCTTTGTCTCTATGAACCTTCTTTCATGGATCACTTAATGGTCTTCATGAGGAAGGGAAAAGGGGACCATTCCACCCTTTCAGTATGTCATCACTCTTCTTCTATACATAGTAACTATTCTAAGTGATTTTTTCTTTAATATTTAATCCTATTACTTGAAAATAATAAATAACTTACAAATTATTTTGTGGATGACTTGCTCAACTAATTTTTGCACCCAAGGAAAGAACATACGTCATCTAGTCTCCATGTCAATATTGTGGCTACCTAAAAATTTGTCTCAAATTTTTCTTTTTTACTTTAAGTCACTAAGATATTATGAATAGTACTTTAACTTCTCTAAAACCACCTATCATAGTTATGAAAGTGGTGAAGAGCACCAACTCATCTAAAAATTATCTTTTATACCACTTATCACAGACCTACAATCTAGCCAAGTGTTTCTTTGTAAAATTGAGTTTCTCCTAATTCTACTTCTATAGTTGAGGTTGTGCATCACTACCTTGCCTTAGTTGCACTGGCTTTGCCATCCTACACCTACTAGAATAGGAATATACCTATTGAGTTAAGGTATTCTCTTAACTTCATATTAAGATATAATTTATCAAATGCAACTAAGTCGTACTCATATGAGTTCATTCAATAGTAGCCACACATCTAGTCGTGGCCTTTAAAAAATCCCAAATATACTTCTACATAGCCAACATAATATATTGAAAGGAACATAACATTTGTCCAAGTAAAGAGACTACAAAACATGTATAGGTGGTATGTAAGGTCGATTCTTTAATGTTTAATGAAGAATGTTACAAATATACAACAATGGAGTTGATATATAATACAATAACATATATAAGGGGGTTTAAGACATGTGAGGGATTAGGGTTTCTGCAATCCATCTTTCTCTTCTTTTTCTTTTTACAGTGACCGACTTCTGTAGGTTGAAACTTATGGAGGATAACTTAATTGATTATACATATAATGATACCTCAGATTCTCTCACAATTTTTAATTATGATGAATAACTTCATGAGATTTGGAATTATACTAGGGACTTTATCTCTGCTTTCAAAAAGAGACCATTGGTCCACTTGTTGGCCAGAGAGAGAACACACAGTGAAATGCTTGTGGGGAAAAATATGTTAGAGTAAAAATAAATATTGGCATCCATGATCCAATACTAAAGAGACACAACAAGCATTGTTGAGGTTCATATTTCAGAGCATATATGAGTGTTGTTTCCAACCCTGAAAATGTTGTTTACTCTCAATGAAAATACACGTGTATCAAGGTGAGGGGGGACAAAGTGAGTATGGTGCTAGGGTTTTATGTGGGATTAGCAATGGTAGAACATTTGTCCAATATTGCAATGGTTGGGAAGTTTATAAAAAAGATTTTTTCAAGAATTCATTTAGCGAGTTGGTTGGATAAAGGTTGGAGAAAAGTCTTGGGTTATTTCCCAATCTTTCATATCTTGGTTAAGGGGTCACATTGTTTCAAATTTAGGTCTTACTTAGAAAGACATGGAGGTGGTTTTAGCATGGGCTTGTCTCTAAGGACCTTCCAATTTACTCTTGAATAAATGGAACCCGAGGTTTGACCCTTTGACCCTCATTCCAAACCTTTCATTGTCCAACACATTTGGTTGTTTCTTATAGGGATTTTTTTGGAGCTTTGGTCAAGCCCGATGTTAGAAATAATATAAATTTCTCTTAGAAAAGTTATATATTTTAATTATCAAAGTATGCGACAATAGGACAAAAGGGTGGTGAATATTCTTATTGAAATGGAATTAATCAAAGGACTCTTGTAGAAATTAGACATTATCTAGAAATAATGTTCCTCATGTGTAAAATACTGTGGATATTTTATCCAAGAAATAAAATTGACATATACCCTATGAAGGTTAATTTCCTTAGATTCAAAAATATTTATTTATTGATTTTTTGCTTATCCATGAAATAGATAAAATCAAAAAAACATAGAATAGTAAAATATAATCACACACCATCCACAAACTAACAAAAAGGTTTTTTATGGGGAACCCTTATGGGATAAAAACTAGGTATAAGGTGAGGCCGCTCTTCCTTCTTTTATCTAGTATGGAAATAATGCAAGTACAAAGGATAAGGGAATTTTTATGGAGTTACCTGAGACATATGGCCTATTATGCTATTTAGAACATTAAACCACTCTATTATTCTCTCTAATTTCCCACTCCCAGTTGTTTTTCTTTGCTATGGAACAAAATAGAATAAGATAGAATGGAACCCCTTCTCCTCCTAGCAACCTCGTATTTAGCATATCCTAATAGCCATCTAGGGGTAGGTTTTTCACTTCCTCAACCCTCAATTGTAATATGTTTTGGGGGCTTGTAGAATGTTCTTAGAAAATACACTACATGGCTAGCCCTGCATGTTTAAGTAATGGAAAGTGACATGGAATCCACTCACACCATGGTGGTGAATATGGTAGGTCAACTTGAAGGAGGCATAATGTTTTCATATGAACTCTGATTGAGGAAATTATTATATAGTTGGAAAGGTATTGGTGTGTAGAACATAGAGGATGCCTCCATTGTAAGGTTTAGACCATAAAAGGTGTTGTTTGTTGCCTCAAAATGTCTTTGGAATATTTTAGATTGTTTTCTAGAGCTTGATTTCCAAATTTGAACAAGTCACTAAAATGGCTCCACAAGTTGATTCCTGTATTTTTTCTTCACGCATAAAGCATCGAGATAGATGAGAAATAATATAATGGTCCAATACAGATCATACCTCTAGATTTATGAATGATTTTGGAAACCAAAATATTTATTGAATGATGTAAGGAAATATTTCCTCTACCATCTCCTTGGAGTACCACTTTACGTTGCATGGAAATTATCCTTTCAACCCAACTTGAAAAAATTCATGCTACCCGTGTCTTGTAGTTATACACCAATTTTGAAAAATTATGTCCTCTTGCAATTGTGCCTGAAAATCTGGTGCTAATTCATATATGGAAGGTAGGACCTACTTCTCCTCCTCATCCAACATGGAAGGCCCATATATTTTTATATTCTCCACATTCTCTACTGAGTAAATGCACATGTATGGGGGAAGACTTAGTCCGTAGGTGTTATCTCCCACCTTTTCCAATTCCTCGAAAGAACCATATGACATATCCTTGATATTCTTACTAAGTCCTTGTAGTATTTCCTTATTAGGATGTAACCATACTCTGTCTCACACACTAAATGTTCTCTTCATTTTGTGTTGGTCATGTCTAGCCTTGTAATTTTCTTGTGACTTTTTCAACATCTTTTGTATTTGCAAATGGATCTTCGTGATATTTTCAACATTTTTTCTTCTTTTAATGCATATCCTATAAGTTTATCCCCCACTCCTACTTTTTTTCCATATACAACATCTAAGGGTGAAGATGGAAAATATACAAAGAAAGTTTCAAAAGGTGACTTACCATTAGAAGTGTCGACTGCTATTTTATAAGAGTGTTATATATAGATAATATTTCCATCCCATGACTTTGGATGTTTTTTATTGTAACCCCTCAAAATTTGTTGCAAATTCATGTTGACTAATGTTGTAGACCTCTGCATCTTAGTGCCCATCTTCTCCCACAATCTAGTCTAGAAGGAGCTAAGAAATATGGTGTCCCGTTGAGGCCTCAAGAGCTCCATTCTTTTTTTTGAAAAAATTAAGGGCCCCCCATTAAAATTTGGAAATTGCCTCCTTCTATTATATTTGATTTTGTTTCTCTTGATTTGAAGGGATGGTTTGATTCTTTTCCTTTCTTTGATTGTTTCATTTTGCATCAATTATTTTGATTTGTCTTTCATGGGATCATGACTTGGTTATTTGTTTCTTTTGGAATGAACCATTAGTATTATGAAATGCAAAATTTTAATTAAATGCACAATGATAATGTTTTTGGTAATAAGCTTGTTGTGTAATGAAATCTATTTGTTTTGTTGCAATTTTCCCACATGAATATTGGTTGTGCCATTTGAGTCTTTTGGTATATAATCATTTAACATTGTTTGTATTCTCATATGAAATTATTCAAAGTGGTTCCATTCATTAATTTGTTTAAATTTGATGCATAAATGAGCTAGGTAGGCATTTTGGTGGATCTAAACAATTCAATTAAAAGATAAAATTTAAGAAAGTTAATCCTCAATCTAAAAAGTTATATGTTAAAGAATGGAAACAAGTGGATAGTTTTGGATTTGAATGATGTGTCATTTTTTTTTGTGAGCCTTCAACTTTTGCTAAAAAAACAATGCCTTTTGCATTTCTCTACTATTTGGAAAGACAAAATTAACGCAATTAATACCTTCTCCTAAGCATTATTTTTCACCTTAAAATAACATACATTCAAGTTTGTATACATGCAGCCATTTTTTAATTCCAGCCAAGTATCAATTTCTACAAGGCTCTTACTTTCAGTAAATAAAAAATGATTCTTGCATTATTTATGAATATGATCAATTCCTTGTCCCAAATCAGGAAAACAGTAAATGGTCAAATTAGTGTGCATGATAGATAGAATCAAATTATTAGCAGGACAATAAATCCCAGAATATGCTTAGTGAAGTAATGATAATTAAGGTATTCGCCATTTGTGCAAACTTTATTTCTATGCTTGAATGGTTAATATTTGGCATAGGAAAATCACCGTGATGTTTTAGGATGGTTTACCTCAAATGATTATATCTTAATCTTAAACCATATCACAAATCGAGTTGACCAACAAAATAAAACGTGCAACAAAACTTCATAATTGCTCCCTCATAAGACTTACATTGTACAAGTATGGGTGATTATTCTTTTCTGACATGTATCTTTGTCAATAAAGTGATTCTTTGTTATGGTGATATTGTTTAACAACTTTTGGTTTTCCTACAACATTGAAATTATATATATTCAAATGACTTAAAGAATTTGTTCTTAATCTTGTTTTCTTTTGAAATGGTATGAATTTGATTGCCTTGTGATCCACCATGAAGTGTAGTTGTATGATTTTTATGCTCGTGCCACTAAGACCATCCTTTAACTTTCTTTGTTTTAAGTAATTTACTTTTTATTAATAAAGAGATTCATAAGGAAAATTCCATGTGTGAGTTCATTGAAATTCTGGAAGAATATCAACGGTGAAGCATGGTATAATTATGTTTTTCTATGAAAGATTATAAAATTGAAATGACTTAACTAAGTTTTATTTTCTTTGCATGATAATACACAAGTCATGGAAATCATGTGCTAATTTGGGTTGAACCGTATACCACCAACGCACATGGAATTAGGGTTTTTGCAAAATAATTGGGTTTTCAATTAAAATGCATGGAAGAAGCAAGAATAAGAACCTGGTAATCCACATGGGAAAGATGCGTCGAATTTCTCTGTGAGAGAAATATCGAAATGAATCCAGATTACAAGAGTATTAAACCATGATTGCACTGATGAAGTCCACCTGGATGTTCCAATGCAATATACGAGAAGGTCGATCTACCACGATCAAACTTATCACAATATTACTATTGATTCGTTGTTCCACCAGAGCACCACAAATCTACAGTAAGTAAGTACGCAAATAATTCATTTGGTTGGAAATCCATGCTTGACAATAAGAAATGGAAAATGCGGCAAGGGCATAGCTCATCAAATTAGCAGGAAATGGAAATCATGGAAAAAGCTAGCTCGTGTTCAGATTGTTTATACCAAAGATTGTGATCCCAGAAGACTTATGGCAAGTAAAGATCAGAGTTTTGGATATCAGCAAATCATTGTCTTAGCATAAAAATGGGAGAAATCATATTTCTATGGGGATCCTCTCCGAAGACAGAGATTTGAACAACGCAAAGATTTGAACAACGCAAGGAAGTTTTTTCGTTTGCATTTAAATTTCCAAATAAAGAAAATCGACTGCATATAAAAGAGAAGGAGTTATCCAAGACAAGGGGAAGTGAGACTACCACAAAAGGTTGGCATTTCGATCGGGCATGCTATCATGGTTAAAGAGTTCCCTATTACTGTCACGTCAGGATAGCAAGAGATTTATCCCACACTATCGTGGAGCTAAACCTAGAGTTTGATATCGTAAAGGGAGAACGGGTGGACAAGGCGAAGCCATGATATTACTATCAAGTCTACCCTAAACACTTGTTTTGTTTCGACTTTAAAATCGGAATCTGAACTCTGTAATATTTTTGTTCAAAAATTTAATAAATGAGTTTGAAGCCAGGTGATTAATTAACTGAAAGATGTTTTCAATAGTAATGTTATATATTGTTCTTACACTCTTTTATAAATGTTTATGATAAATTTTTTTTTTTTAGCATTTGAAACTATTTTCTTTGTTCAATTTTGATATCTTACTTCTTTCATCTAATTATAATTATAATTAGATGTGGAGACATTTGACTTCATCTCCTATAAGTCTTGCCATTTATTTATGTTTTATAACTACTAAGAATGACATAACATTCTTGTTCTTGGTGGTTTGTCATCTAATTATGCATCTAACATTTTGATTGCTCCCAATTGCCATAATATGAACTACTTCTTTATCCCAATTGGGATAGTTAGATTTAGAATATGAAGTAGAAATAAATAGACTAGGCATTCCTATGTTTGTTTAATAGATCATATTGCATTTAGGTTTTAGGAAAACATTATTGAAAGTCTCCTTTCAAGGAGCAATTCATTTGGAAATCGGGACCGCATATTAGTGGATATCACCAACCTAAATGAGTATAGGTCTATTTTGGGAACTTGATCGGGTGATGCTCCCATGTTTCATGAGGAATTTTTCCACCTGTCAACATGTCCCTCTCTCAGATTATGCTCCTTGGTATCCCAAAGTGCACCGAGACCTGTTCAAAGAACAAGTTTGAAGAGGCATGAGAATGAAAATTTTGTTGAACTTGTCATCTACCAAAAATACATTCATGTCCCTTCTTGGTTGTTGGTAAAATTCACACAAAATCCATGGAAATGTTTTCCCAAGGTCGAGTGGGTATAGGTAAGGGATGGTATAGACTTTACTTCATGTTACTAGGCTTGTTGATACAACAAAGTATACATCCTCTAATATATCGTGCTACATATTCTTGCATTATAGGCCAGGAAAAATACCTTTGTAATTTGATAACTATATTTCAAACACCAAATTGTCTTGCAACCTTGGAGGTGTGAGCCTTTATGATAACCTACAATTGTTCACCTTTAGGTACATAGAGCTTGTCCATCTTGTAGAGTAAACCATTTTGGAAATGATAGTCAACCTTGTTGTCGCCTTATTCTATATGAATTTGGTTTTATATCTGACCCACATTTATGAGCGGAACGAAATGAATAACAGACTCAATACAATAACACAAAGATACAAAGAACAATAACATATATCCAGTGAACAATAACTTCTATTGAATAAATAAAATCAGCTGAAACTGTAAAATTGCAGAACTGAAAACAACTTCCTCGAATGGTGGTAGCTATCTTTGAGAAGAGAAGTAGCTGCCATCTAAGCATAATGATTACAAAGAGGCTCTAGAGGCCTTTTAAAAATTACTCATGAATTCCAAAACCCTAGACATCCAAAAACATAACCCTAGGAGATGAAATTCCAAAAGTTATGTGGACCCTAATGGGTAAATTGGTACCTCAACTTTCCAGGGTCATAACCTTTGCATAGGACCTCTGTTTTAGGTGCATGATAGCCCGTTGGAAATGTATTTTCAAGAAATACACATAATGCCATCAATTTCTTACTCCATCTATAGTTTGACTATGGAAACCAAAAAAATATTGTTTAGGGCCCCAAAACGACATTGAAAGTACAAAAAGATGCACTAACATAAAAACTTCCAAAATAAGTCAGTTGGATTCGGTGGGCAGACACCAATCTCCACATGGAATCTTTGTAGGGCTTCAGACAACCCTAAAAGTTTAGAAGCCACAATTACAAATAATTATGGAAGAACATGTTGAAGTAAAACTATCAGAAGGAGCGAGTTGGAATAGGTGGATAGCCACCAATATCCCCCTAGATTAGTCCTCCCCCCTTATGAAGAAATGGTCTTCATTGTATTGAGTGCACCCATCAGGTGAGGAAAGTTTTGTTGAATTTGGGCTTGAGTGAGACATTTTCTTTGGTGCAGGAGTTGCCCTGCCTTCATAACGTGATAAAGCTAGAGCCTCTGCTGGCGAGTGCCCTTGACCTGTGTGTCCACTATCTGATCAGTGGATGAATGTTCCATGTAGTCAGGTTTGATCTCTATTGGTGTCAACTATTTTGTGATCTCTGATTTGTCCAATAATGGTGGAAAATATCGCTGGAGGAGGTCCACATTGAACATTGGGTGCAAGCCAAGGAAGGGGGAAGTATTGAGCTCAAAAGTGTTAATATTTTTGGTGTAAATACAGAAGATATTCTTGTGTATTTGTTTTAGTCAAGGGTGAATTCATGAAGGTGGGTAACACTTTCATGACAATTGGGTCTCCAAAATTCTGAAAGACATTTCTTCGGCCGAACTATTTTTTTTTTCGGCCGAAAGTCCTATTTTTTCGGCCAAAAATTGTTTCAGCCAAACCTTTGAACGTCAAATCGAACGACACCCTGATGACGCCCTCTATTTTCATGTACATTTTTATTCAGGTGGATATTTTTCATCCAGCAACATCTTTTTGGCCAAAAGATATTCCGGCTAAAAGATATTCGGCTGAAATAATGTTTCGTCCGAAATAATCTTTCGGTCGAATGAACTTTTTGGCTGAAAGAACTTTTCAGCCGAAAGATTATTTTGGTTGAAAATACTTTTTGGTCGAAAGATTAGTTCGGCCGAAAAAAGGTTTATATATTCCCTGTAAATTGCGCCTGCAATAGTTTTTTTGATTGCATACCTATTTGGTGTTTGTTGTGGAGGCGAACAACGTTCATGTTTGGTGTTTGTTGTGCGTTCAGACAACATTCTTGTTTTGTGTTTGTTGTTTGGTGTTTGGTGTGCAGGCGAACATCGTTCCTGTTTAGTGTTTGTTGTGTGGGTGGACAACATTTGGTGTGTGGGCAATGTATGGTGTTTTTGCGAGGTGTATGGTGTTTGGTGTGTGGAAGAACAACGTTCTTGTTTGGTATTTGTTGTTTGTTGCAGGTGGACGAGCAGTGCTGTGGACCTTGGAGCAGTGGGTGGGCGGACGTTGAAGCAGCGAGAGTTCAGTCTAGGTATGTTTAGATTACGATATTTTGAATTATAGCTTAGAATTTAGAATTTGAAATTAGGATTAAAAAAAAAATAGATTGTTGACAGGGACTTATTCATCCCTGTCCATGTACAGTGACAGGCCTGAATTTGGGCATGTACTTGTACATGGACAGGGCCGAATATGGCCCTGTCCATTATGTTTACATATGTTTAAATTTTAAATTTTTAAATATGTTTCAAACATGTTTAAATATTAAATTTTTAAACAAGGCTGAATTTTAAATTTTTAAACAGGGTCGAATTTCAAGTATGTTAACGTTTTAAATTTTTAGAAAATTTATACTTTTAGTTAAAAAATTGAGTTTAGAATTTTTTTTTAGAATGTTAACAGGGCCTTATTTGGCCCTGTCCATGTAGAAGTTAGAATTTAGAAGTTAGATGTTATTTTAGAATTTTAGAACTTAAATTTTAAATTTCTATTTCGGGCTTAAATTTTAAATCTCTATTTAAATTTTAGAATTTAGAAGTTAATTTTCGATTGTTGATAGAGCCTTATTCGACCCTGTCAATGTACAATGACAAGCACAAATTAGGGCCTGTATCTGTACATGGACAGGGATGAATATGGCTCTGTCCCTTATGTTTAAATATCTTTAATTTTTAAATTTTTAAACATGTTTCAAATATGTTTAAGCAGGGCCTAATTCCAAATTTTTAAAGAGGGCCGAATTTCAAATATGTTTAAATGTTAAATTTTTAGTTACAAATTTGAGATTAGAATGTTGACAAGGCATTATTCGGTCATGTCCATGTAGAGGGACAGGCCCGAATTCGGACCTGTCACTGTCCATGGACAGGGATGAATATGGCCTTGTCAATGTATAGGGACAGGCTCGAATTCAGGCATGTCAATTTACATGGACATGGCTATATTCAGCCATGTCCATGTAGTACCTCAAGCAGCAGGATAAGTATATCTAGAACTAGTAACAAAGGCCCAGTTCCATAGGAAATCCATACAACCGCTAAGCAAATAGACAGAGTTGTAGAAAATAGACAGAGGCCTGAAGAGACTGTAAACTTTAGGGAAGGACACAGACTAGCTATTCTAACTATAAACAGTGAGACCAAGGGTTAAGCATGACTGCTACAAGGCCAACACTACCTAGAATAGTGCCCAAACTGAACAAAATTAGACTCTAACAACAACTGTAAAGAAACATCACCATAAAGGACCTAGAACATATCACAATATTTAACAGACCTAACAAAAATATTGAAATACAAAAATATGTCTATAGTAGTTGTTGCAATAGTAGAAAAACAAGTACAATGTTGACAAAAACTCCACTTCTCCGCTAATAGTATTGCTAATTTAAATTTTTAGGAAATTTAAATTTTTAGTTAAAAATTACAACCATGGAAACAATAGGGATAAAGGAAGTGTACAGAACCCTGAAACAAAGTTTTTGTAATCATACTAGCTAACTGTATAGGGTTGAACATGATGAATTAATGAGCTAATATGATATGAGACCACAACAAGCCCTATGAACAAACTTAATGGCACTACATTCTTTGCTTAGAAGTAATTCCATCATATTCATTCATAATGACACTGATGTTGCATTCTTATTGATCAGGGTCCTACTCCTATTAGAAGATATAAATAAGACCTATATTGGTTGTGCTCATATGTTACATGTATGCACTTCTTATACCTTTTCATATTTATGGGATTGGTTATAAATATGACAAATACAACAACATTCTTTACATTCAACTTATGATAATCTACTCTATGCGTCTATATGATCTCAACATAATATAGGGTTATGACTCAAACAAGAAGATTTGTTCATGTTCTATGATGTGTGTTTGATATGTTGTTATAACTAAGAGTAATACATATCTAAACTAACGCGTGTTTCTGATCTTTGTTGTATTTGTTATCATTTTATGAAAAATGACAAAATTAAATTTGAATTAGATATGACAAAAATAGAACAGAATTAATTTTGTTAATTCTGTTCATGATTGGTATTTTAATTTTGTTCATGGTTGGTATGTTATTTTATTAAGCATTTTATGTTGTTTTCTTATCCAAATAGTAAATTAAATCTTAATTTTAAAACAAAACATTACATATAATTGATTTTAGAAACTATGGTATGACCTATTGTGACAAAGTTTTATAGTGTAATATATATGACACTTAACAACTCCTTTCCATATGTCCATCTATAAATGACACACACCAATATATAACTTTGTGACATCTATAATATTGAATATAGGAATGTATTAACATCTTCGTGTGACCATATTTGTTATCGTATTTATAAATAGTTCTTGGTAAATGAAAAATAGTATAATTATTAAAATGGGTATATAAATATAAAGTTAATGAAGAAAGGTTATAAAGTTAAAGTATTAAAGTTTTAAAATTTCAAACTAATTCAATATAAAGAAGGTAAATTTTCATCAATTTTGTGACAATTAAGACTCATTCAATTGCATCTTCTTCAAAATATATATCCCATTAAAACTCACATTGCTATGTTTACAATAGGCTATGATGCAATTACATTTGAAATTATTTTCATGATTTCTCTCAATCTAGATTTCTAACTCTAACAAAGCCTCCCAATATTACATTTGCTCCATTTGCTCCACCTCATTTTAATATAACTTAATATTGAAGACAATTTAAAAATTACTTATAGTGATGACCAAACTTATTGAATGCTTATCTTATTGATGATATTTATATTCATATAATATTACTTCACACATATAGACCAAAGTTATTGAATGCTTATCTTATTGATGATATTTATATTCATATAATATTACTTCACACATATAGACCAAAGTTATTGAATGCTTATCTTATTGATGATATTTATATTCATATAATATAACTTCAAATTGACAACTTATTAATTAATTCATTAATAACCTAGACATTAGTAACTAATGTGTTTATTGAACCATAATATTGTATGTGTGTTGGATATTTAGGCATAGCTAGGACACAAATATCCCACACGTAGACGATAATAAAAAGTGATGTTCCTAATGCCTATTTTTAAAATGTTCACAACTAATCATGCATACAAATAAATAAAGTAAATCAAACTTCAAATAATCCTCATTAAAGAAAGAGTAATAATTCAACATTCATCCATATTTAAAATTTAATTATTATAATTTAAACATGGTAGGAACTATGTGAGGAAACAAGGAATCACATATCAAATCTGAAATGTGATCCTCAATTGACTTGGAATCACCTAGGTCCTTTTAAACCCTTAATTCCATCTCGCATCTCCCATCTCATCGTTGTTTTTTTGAATTGATTTCCCTTGACGAACGCAACTTCTAACTTCAATGACTTCTATGTGTGGGTTTTTATTGATTATTATGAAAAGATTGTGGTTTTATCTTATGTCACTTATCCCTTTAGTCATCAGTCTGTGCCTAAGAAGTCGACCAGAGCCGAATCGATGGTCGTCACTTTGGTGTTTAAAGACCTATAGATTCAAATGCCTTTTTTTCTCTGCATGGATGATGAATGGAGGATAATAATTTGTCATGTTGTTTATGGACCCCTTACCTATAGTTGAGTTGATTGATTCATGGATGAATGTATAGCCTTTGCACCTTCTTATGAGAAAGTACCTCTACGGCTTGATTGATTAAAAATTCGATTTATATCTGCATTTTTTATTGCTTGAACTTGGGTACATCTCTGCATTTTTATTGATAGACTGTGCATTGTGAATGATAAATCTCCGAGTTGAATGACATTCCCTTGGCGAACCAAACTTCTGATTTCAATGACTTCTTTGTGTGGATTTTGTTTATTATTATGAAAAGATTTTGTTTTTATATTTCGTCCCTTATCCCTTTAGTCATCATCCTGTGCCTGAGCAGTCGCCCAAGAGACAAATCGAAGGTCATCACTTCGGTGTTTAAATACCTATAGATTCAATAGCCCTGCTTTTCTATGCATGGATGATGAGTGAAGGATAAGAATTTGCTCTGTTGTCTATCCCTTATTTATCTCTGAGTTGATTGATTCATGGCTGGATGTTTAGTCTTTGCTCCTACTTATGTAGATTTGTTTTTTCCTTGAAATTCATCCGATCAATATTTAATTTAATATGCTTGGCTTTTTAGTGAGTAATTGAGTGAATTTCACTTTTTTCAGTCTCTTGATATGGCTTCTCTACCAAATTCAACACTAACTTTTGATATGGCTTCTCTTCCAAACCATAGACTCTTATCATTGTAAAATCCTCAAAAAGGAACGAGTCTCCCACTTTGGTGGTGTTTTCCAATTGTAGTGACCCTTTGACTAAGGGAATAATTATAACAAATAGTTCATTTTGGATGATAAAGTCTAATATAGAAATAAAAGAGTCTTAGATGGGAAATAATTATTATACTCATTTATTATAACTTCATATAATATTTATAGATGGGAACTAATTATTATCTTATTGATGATATTTACATTCATATAATATACCTTCAAATTGACAACTTATTAATTAATTCATTAATAACCTAGACATTAGTAACTAATGTGTTTATTGAACCATAATATTGTATGTGTGTTGGATATTTAGTCATAGCTAGCACACACATATCCCACATGTAGACGATAATAACAAGCAATGTTCCTAATGTAATTTTTAAAATGTTAACAACTAATCATGCATACAAATAAATAAAGTAAATCAAACTTCAAATAATCCTCATTAAAAAAATAATATTAATTCAATATTCATCCATATTTAAAATTGAATTATTATAATTTAAACATGGTAGGAACTATGTGAGGAAACAAGGAATGGCATATTCAATCCCAAATGTGATCCTCAATTGACTTAGAATCATCGGGCTCCCTTTAAACCCTTAATTCCATCTCACATCTCTCATCCCTTCCTTTGTTGAAATATGTTGGATTGTTTACTATATTAAACTAACTCTAGATATAATCCAAATGTGAAATCTTCAAACCATTCGACCTAATATCTCTAGTAGAAAACTAGTATTAGTCATCACACATCTAGGGGAGTGTGGATAGCATGACCCTCCCACAATGCGAGGGGAATGTGGATATCTATAGAAATTACCCTTTAAAACCATTAATTTTGTGACAATTAAGACTCACTCAATTTCATCTTCTTCAAAATATATACGTCATTAAAAATCACATTACTATTTGTAGAAATAGGCTTCATTACTGATCTGAAATTTAACTTGATCTAAAATTCAAGATCTTTTAACCATTATTTGCATGTGAATTTTTAACTGTTAACCACCTTTGTAAATGAAAAATTAAAGAACATCCATCAAGCACATGAGCACATACACATGTAATCAAACCATCTATGAACAAGAATTGGTAACGGAGTTCACCAGACCCCCTGGCTATGTCTTCGGGCCACTTTCCAAATGGGAAGGCTGATAGATTTAAGTATTCAAATGCTTACAAAGTGAGTTCTGAATTTTTTTTGTCATATACAATAACAGACTTCAACAACAGCTACAAGATGAAATTTTGAGACTTTTAAGTATGAACACGAATACCTTTCTGTGTATCCGAAAGATTCTGTGAGCACTTTTCTATCTAGATGCCTGAATGCAAAAACTGAAGCTGGTTCTGTAATCTTTGTGAAAAAACAACACTTTTGAGTATAAACTCGATATATTTCAGAACTGGACTCAGAATGCCCTTCTTGGCACAATTCCCAAATCTGCCTCTGATCTGTATCGCCTCAGGATGCATGCAAATCCAGAATCACCTCGACCTATGTGTAAAACCACCTCGATCTGCATGAAAAACCAGCCCAGTCACTGTGTAAAACCACCTTGAGCTACGTGCCAATCTCTGCCTACACCAAACTCTCCCCCTCGAGATCTGTGCCCATGGACCATTTAAATAATGGAAACAAAACCAAAAGGGTCATGGGCCATAGGCCACGCGCCCACCCATATCCCACCAAAATTGACACTTTATAAGGTTATCGCGCCACTTCTTGCCATGTTTCATAGTGGTGGTGCATTGGTAGTTGTGGTGGTTAGGGGGGCGGAAGTGACGGGGTCAAACCCATGGGCTTCTCCTCCCACTGCATATGATTTTGGCTTTGGCTTAGTGTGATTTGGTTTAATATATGGTATATATATATTATATGGTTGTAACTTATGTCAAGTCGTATATGGTTTGGTATATATATGGCGCGATTTATAACATTTGGTTGGTTTAATATATATGTTTGGCATATAGTTTATGGAGGCATATGGCATGGTTGGATTTTGGGATATTGATATGGTTGAATATCATATGGTTGAATAACATTTAAATACCAAGGGGACCTCATTGTTGGCAAGGTTGAGGGCTAAGCCCATGACCACCCCCTTTTTGCCCAACCATGGGGTCATGGTAGCGTTATCCTAAGGTCTTTGGTTCAATTCCCATAGCCCCAAATTACATTTTTTTAACCATTTCTAACCATTTTTCACCATCTTTGACGAAACTTCAACTGCTGATATCTTTGTCATCTGGAGGTCATTTTTCCCAAAACGAACGTCACCGAAAAGATGTTGATGAGATATTCCACTTTCTAAGATTTTCTTTGCATTTTGAATAGTTTAAATATATCGAATTTTGAGATGATCCACCTAGATCAAACCTTCCCACTGGAAATCTTTTTGGCCACAAAAAGTATGAAATCATTCAGAAAATAAGTGAGGACATGTTTGTCTCACTTGTCCTGTATCACCTATCCATTATTCCTGGAACCTGCACATCCGTCTCAGCAATCCAAAAATCAACACTACACTGACATTGTTAAGTACATTAATCACATTCTTAATCACATATTCATTCAACATTGTCACAACCAACCACATACTGCTGATCAGTAATAAGTTGAATATAAACATTGAACCTGTGAAAAAGATTGTACCCAAACCACGCTGACTTTTAACCATAGAAACACTATCAACCAAAACAGGTGCATTGTAGTGAAATGCCACTTCCTTTTCATGATTATGATTCTTTTCTTCCTTACATTGTATAGACATAAGCGCCAAATTCTGACTTGCATTAACAACCCTTTTTAATTGTTGTGTAGTGCCCAATGATTTGTCATTTTTGAATGAATGTGAATGCACTATGTACTCAATTCCTTCTTTGAACAAGTGATATTGATTATGTTCTCGATAGAAAATTTATTTTCGATCATATAAGTATGGACTACCCAACACAATTCCACAGATATCTAGTGGGACCACATCAAATTCAACCTCATCTACAAACTTAGATGTAATTGCAAAATTTAGATCACATTGTTGTGTTACTTGTAAT
>ML806260.1:118665-135915 GCA_009831015.1 Picea engelmannii | reverse complement strand
ATAGTATTGATTTCATTATATGTTGATGATTTAATAATTACAGGAAATGCAGAGAAGTTAATTGATGAAATCAAGGAGTAGTTATCAAAGGTATTTGAAATGAAAGATCTTGGTGAGTTACATTACTGCCCAGGTCTTGAAGTTTGGAGAAATGCAGGCAAAACTTTTGTTTGTCAGAGTAAGTATATCAGAGAAATACTTAAGAGATTTAAAATGGATCAGTGTAAGTCTTCTATTTTTCCCATGCAACAGAATGTGAAACTTTCTTGTGATGATGGTTCGAAGGAGGTGAATGGCACTGTGTATAGACAGATGGTGGGTAGTCTGAATTATCTCACCACAACCAGACCTGATATTTCATATTCTGTGAGTGTGTTAAGTCAGTTCATGGAGAAACCTCATGAAAGCCATTGGAATGCAACAAAGACAATACTCAGGTATCTAAAAGGTACACTTGATTATGGTATTAAATATACTTATGCATTTGATGTTGAGTTGACATCTTATTCTGATTCTGATTGGGCTGGCAATCTGGATGATCGAAGATCAACCACTCGATATGCGTTCAGCATTGGATCTGGGGTTGTTTCATGGAGTAATAAAAAGAAACCTACTGTATCTTTGTCTTCCACTGAAGCAAAATATAAAGCCTTGTGTGAAACAACTTGTGAAGCTATTTGGTTAAGAAGACTTCTTCAAGATGTTGGAGAAGAACGAAAGGAACCTACGATGATCATATGTGATAATCAAAGTTCAATCAATATTGTGAAGAATCCTATTTTTCATGCAAGGACAAAGCATGTTGAAGCTCAATATCATTTTGTTCGAGAAAAGTTGTAGTCAAATGAAATAACTCTTATGTATTGTAATACTAGTGAAAATGCTGTTGATATTTTCACTAAGCCTCTTGGAAAGATTAAGTTTGAACTATTTAGGGAGATGTTAGGTGTAGAAGTCAATCCATTCTCCATTAAGGGGGAGACTTGGAAATAATGGAGAAAGCACCAGTTGTAAGCGCCAGTTGTAAACACCAATTATAAGCTTCAGTTGCGAAAGTCAGTTGTAGGTGTGTTAAGAGTCAGTTCTTAGTTAAGAGTCTAGTTGTCTTTGGTTTGCATGTAACTGACTCGGTAGAGTCTTTTCCTATATAAAGATGTAATCCATCTTCATTGAATAATACAGAAGTGAGCATAGCCTCACCGTGGTGTTTGTTTCACATATTTTATCTTCAACTGCCTTGGTTATTTACATATCTATAGTATTTTATGCTTTCACTCATTAGTATTGTCCTGCAATTTCAGTGATAAACCAGAATTGAATGAGATGTAATACATCTATATAAGTGCTACAACACTGTAGCAGGACACCTTTCATAAACTTCTATAGTTGGGATTGTTTATTGTAATGTATTCATAGTCTGCAACCCAAGTGTGTCTAACAGGGTTTGAAGCTTTCAGTTTTTGTCTATAGCTCAGAATATTAGAATTGCATGAATTTCAAGATCAGAAGACAAGCCATGATACCCAAGAGGAGCTTTTAGCTGTGTATTTTACCAATGAAATCTATGTCTCTTTCTTTGATCTACGAGCCGTTGTAAATTTCTCATGTAAACTCTTTTAATGTTTGGATTTTTCATGGCCATCTATGGTTATTGACTTCACTTTTAATGTATGCCACCCAATATAGTTTGAGATTAGAGCCCTTGAATCTAGTAGTGTTTATTTCTCATATAAACCTTTATAATCTTTCGATTTTTCACGGTTATTATTTATAGTTATTGAATTTACTTTTAATGTTCATCACCCGGTGCACTTTGAAGTTCGCCACATGTTATAAATTATAACATGGGTTTTGGGCTTTTGTCTTTAACCCTTGGATGCTCATGAGCATGATTTCCTTTTGAACTAGTTCGTGTTTCTATATATTGTAGCCAAAGTTTTATGTTTTGGTTTTGGAGCTTGTTTGGATATAGGGTTTTTATATGATTTGTAAGAATAATATAATGATCATTGATATGATAAATAATGTAAAATTGCTAGGAAAATCATTAGGTATGCTTCTAATGAGTCCTTAAAACTAGATAAGATCAATATGTACAAATCCCTAATTAAAAGGAAAAAAAATGTACTATATCAATAAAAGGCAAGAGCAACTTTCACAACTTTCTAAGCTTGATACTAAGAAGTTGTGGATGCAAATTCTAATATGAAATACTAAATAAAATAATATGATTCCCTTGGGAATGGAATTCCTACCCTAAAACTCTTTACGAGTTCCCTAATGCCATGGACACCATTCCTATTGTCTCTACAGAGGATGAAGTTTTTTCTTTGGATGACATAGAGTTTGGGTTAAGCGGCTTACAAGTGGGAAATCTAAGGACATTGAAGGCTATCAAGCTGAAATTTTTAAAATCGGAGGGCCTATCCTCATCCCCCACATACACAAGCTCTTCAATTTAGCAGTCAAGAAGGGCTTCCCTAAACCCTGGACGCAAAGCCTCATTGTTCCTATTTTAAAAAATGGGGATAGAAACATTCCCTCCAATTATAGGACCATTATGATTAGCCTAATTTTAGCCAAGCTTTATGGAATAATTTTGGAAAAGAAGATTAACCTTTGGCTAGAAAGTCACTGTAAAACAGATAAAAGTCGGGATGGGTTTAGGAGATATCATTCAACTATGGACCATATTGTCACCTTTAGGATCATTGCAGTGGAGTTCTGCAATACTAAAACCAATCTTTTTTGTTGTTTAGTTCACTTTATAAAAATGTTTGACATGGTACCCAGGAAAAACCTTTGGAATAGGTTGGAGGAGATAAAAGTGCCTTTCGAGTTGAGCGTTGTTGCAATAAGATTGTATGAGAATGTTATTGCCAAATTTAAGAACATTGAGCGTTGGTCGAAAGAGATTAATTGCAGTATTGGAGTCAAGCAAGGTTGTCCCTTGTTCCCTACCCTTTTTGGCATATACATTGACATGTTAAAAGACTAAGGTCATGATTATTAAATCCAGTAAGATCACTTATGATACCTTCGTATATGACAACAACAACTTGGAGGAAGTGAATTCATACAAATATCTTGGAATTGATATTCACAACAAGCTCAACTGTAATTATAGCATTGAAAAAAGGATTATTGGGGGATGGAAATCTTATTATGGGCTTGAAAACAATTGCAAATCAACCGATCTTTGGATATGGGATAAGAAGAAAATCCTCTTTGAGACTCTTGTTACGTGTAACACACCCGACCTCTAAGTATCCTTTCTAGGGATGGGGCATCAAAATTTTTCTTACTCAAATCATCTTGAATCATCTCTCCAAGATGATTCATCCTCTTCTACTCACCTGTAGCTTCCTAACGACTATTACCCAACTCTAATCCGACCTCTGATTTACAAGTTATGGCTTCCCAAATTCCTTCGGGTGTTCGTTGGTTGAGGGCCACATTGTGCCCATGTGGATTCATCTCGTTCGTATCATTTCCAAGTTCCTACCTCCCGCAGGGAAGGTCCATCCACCATCCAAACCAACAATGAGACTTAATCCTCATCTAACACACAACTAGAGAAGAATTCGGCGTTCAATGCTTTAGCACTGAACGCCCATTTTATTTTCTGCACGCATGTCCTCTGAAGTCCGGAATTCTCGAAGGATCCCAAAATATTTCCACGTGGCTCCAGCCTTTAGGACTTTCGACTCACCCTCGACACTGTATCCCAAACCCTCAGAGTCGCCAAGTCCCGAACTTTCGAGGAGTCCACTCTCGCACGGGGTGACGTACTAGATGCGACAATGAATACCGGTGGGTCTCGAATACTCCAACTGCCACATGGACCAAACATGGAATTGAAAGAGATGACACACGAAAAGGTAGAGAGGACACATGGCCCCTATAGTGGGTGACACATGTCACATCTTAATGGGATCGTAGGGTCGCTAAAACATTTAGATCCAGATGACACGTGGAACATCAAATGTGGGTCCACATCACCCTGGGTAATGTCTGCATACCACATCACCCCACATTGATTGTCTTCCAAATCCTTCGATCTTACGATCACAGTGTGTTCACATAGCCCCTGGATCTACGACCTACATTACTTCATAAATTCGACGCTCGGGGGATTCGTGGTGTGACTCCCTCCTTGCTCCCAGAGTGGTCAATGTTAGGCTGACCTTGGCATAAATCAAACAGCCAGGGAAGATCCCGAAGGATCCCTAGTTCTACGGTTCTTGTTACTTCACAACTCCGGCCTTCGGGGGTTTCATCTTTATGGCCGCTCCACTCTCTCGAAGTAGGACATTTCCAAAGTACCGTATGCGGGTCCCTCCTCTGGATGATTGGACGGTTAAGAGGGGTTCTTAACAAACTCTCCAAATCCACAGCTTTCATGACTTCATGACTTCGACGCTCAGGGAGTTTGATACTATATCATCCACGTTCTCATGAAGTGAGAATTTACCGAAGTTACCTCGGCGTGAATCCAACAACTAAGGGGGCTCCTGAATACTCTCAGATCGATGGTTCACATTGCGTCACGATGGGTAAATGGGTCAAGGTTTAACGATGGGGCAAGTTTGTCTATCTCAGATAAGGAAACCGCCAGGTTCCAGTCAACCTTGTGGGTAACCGCAACCATCAATTGCCTTCGGCCAGTTTATAAATGGTAGGGTCAAAACACTCTAGAGCTCCGAACTCTCGGAGTTTCGAATCCAGAAGGCTTAATTCCTTTCAGGCCCAACGTAGGATTCCTAGACCTTGGTCACATGGGTCCTTTGGAAAATATTGTGGGCTATGCGCTAATTCCTTTAGCCGTAAATGGGTTAAGGACATGGGCATGAGCCCTTGGTCATACGGTGAAGAGTATGAAGGAGGCACCCTCCTTCCATAGGGTTTGAACTTGAAATTTTTGCAAGGGTAGATTCAAGAGGTCAACAAGACTTAAAAATTTCTATAAATCCTACCCCAACCCTAATGTAGGCTTACGTTCCATGACTCTTTAACTGCTAAGAGGAGGAAAAAATACGACAATTCAAAAGCATGAGTTCATAGGGAGATAATACATACATCTACCTTATTCATTCAATACATAAATCATTCATAGATAGATACATATATGTATTCAATCACCATTTCCATTCAACACACAGAGTATGAAAATACTTATTAGAAAACCAGAGTTCATGAAGTGACCGCTGAAAGGGGTGTCTGTTTCCACCCAACCATATGCACAACCACTCCTGACGGATTTACCGTTGTCCACCCCCAAGCTAGACCATGATTCTCTGAGAGAGACTCTTTCTTCTTTCTCAGCGATAGTCAGGGACAAAGGTTACTCTCCTCCTCCCACAGTACCTTGACAACAAGTTTTTTATATACCAAGCAAGGAGGTCTGCACAAGTACTTCCACAGTCACTCATCAACCTTGTTTATAATATTGTAACGAAAACCATGCCAACCATTTCTTGCGCCCAGAACGATATTATTTCTTAGTTCTTTCTCGAACCAGAGAGTTGTAATTGCTCTTTTTCTCTTCTTGAGATTTCTCTTTCGACTATTCTCTCTTTGCAAATCTGTTTTTTCGCTCTCCTGGCTCTGCCCACAAATTACCTCTTTGTTTCCTTCCTCAACAAGGTTGTGTGGGTCTGAATCCCCAGCTCATGGTCAGGTCTGGAAGTCTCATAGATGGGTACTCTACCCCATCTCCTCATTAACTCTTGAGGAGGACTCTTCCAGCTACCACTCTGATTGGTAATTCATTTATGAGTCAGAGAACTCTTCTGGTTCTGAGCCATTAATTCCAGCAAGGTATTGGTTTAGTGGGGGGTCATCTCAACCATTTCTGGTTCCCCTCACCATCTCTCTCATAGAATCCATGGTCTATCTTGTCAAACCCCCCTTTTAGCATTTATGCAACACTTATCCATTTTCTATTAATAGAATAAAACACATACATTGACCTTTTATACAAAGGTTCATCAAATCAAACATTCACACATACCTAGTCTGCCATAGTCTCTTGGCCAGTTATAGTTATATTTAAAAACTGGGGGAAACAAGGGTATTACAATCCCCTCCCCCTTAAAGGAACATCGTCCTCTATGTTATATCTACCGACGTGCTCTATATGTACAGAAGTAAACAAAAATGGATATGCCTATCTCATGGCATCCTCCATTTCCCATGTAGCCTCATCTGGGACAAAGTGTTTCCACTACACCTTGGCCTGTGTAATGGTTCTATTCCTAAGTGAGGTCTCCTTCCTGTCTATTATGCATTGAGGTTCTGGCAGGAATTCTCCCTCTGGTTCCACCTGAATCACAAGCCAGTCAATAATATGATTAGAATCATGTACATATTTCTTTAATAACTAAACATAGAAAACATCATATGCCTTCACTGTGGGAGGAAGTGCTAGCCTATAGGCTACATGTCCCACTCTATCCAAAATTTCAAATGGTCGACAATACTGAGGTTCCATCTTGGCACAAGCTTCCATTCTTAAGGAGCTTCTCCTAGGTCTAACTATGAGATACACGCGATCCCTTGTTTTGAACTCTCTAGGAGTCCTCTTTCTATCTGCATAGATTTTTTGTCTATCCTGATGATCCATATTATTTCTAGAATGAAATGAAGCAGAGAAATTACAATGAAATACTCATGAAAATTTCCAGAAACAGAGAAATACAACATTACTTGATTTCTATTAATGAAAGAATTGTAAAGAGGCTGTAAAAATACAGAGTGCAAGACTCGCTAGAATGGTGGTAGCTTTATCTCTGAGAAGAGATGTTAAAACTACGCTCATTCACAAGAAGATGAGTACAATGAGGCTCTGAAGGCCTTTTTATGATAAACATGAATTCCAAAACCATAGACATCCAAAAACCTAACCCTAAGAGATGAAACACCAAAATTCATGTGGGCCCCGTTTGGGTAAGTTAGTACATTAACTTCCCAGGGTCGTAACTTTTGCATACGATCTCCGTTTTAGGAGACTGATAGCCCATTGGAAAGTTATTTTTGAGAACTAGACATTATGTCATCAAAATATGACTCCATATACAATTTGACTGTGGTGCGCCAAAGAAACACTGTTTAGGGCCCCAAAACAACCCTGGAAGTACAAAACAATGTGATGAATTGAAAACATATGAAATAAGCCAGTTGGATTAGGTGGGAGGCCACCAATATCCATCTGGAAGATGTGTAGGGATTCAGAAAACCCCAGAACTGTAGAACCCACAATTACAAAGGAGTATAGAAGAACATCATGGTGAACTAAAAACTAACAAGAGGAGCCAGTTGGAATAGGTGGGTGGACACCAATATCCACCTGGATCAGTCCTCCCCCCTTAGGAGGTGATGGTATCCATTGCGTTTAGTGCCCAGGGAACAGGGGAAATAATTTTTTGAATATGAATCTTGGTGAGCTACGTTCCTTGTTGGAGAAGTTGTGTTACTTGGTCTGTGGAAGACTATCACAAACCTGTCACTGGCGGGGTTAAATATGTTCCACCAACCTGTTGTCTCTTGGTTTGACGATGCATTGTGTAGGCACCATTGTAGGTGAAGAAACAATATATTTTTTTCTCTTCGACAATATATATTTTAGTTGGATAGAAGGTGTTGACGATGCAGTGGTTGTAGAGACCTTCTGTGCATCCTTTGAATAGACTATGAAGAGGATGAATTTTGCAGTATGAGAGATTACCATGCAACATTGTTTTGGTGGAGCAATAGTCAGAACTACCTCTGGTATCATATAGAGCTGACCTCCCAGAGTAATAATGACACTATGGGGTCTAGACTCATAGATAACATGACGTTTCCACATATATGGTTGGCCCAAAACAACATCACAAACATCAAGAGGGGAAACATCACACACTACCTCATCCTTGAAGGGTTGGATGCCATAGGACAAACGACACTATTGGCTGACACAGAGACCTCGTCTCTAGTGAAGCCACCCAATGTGTGGTGTTGTCGACAACCCCAACTGTTTGATGACCTTAGCTGAGATGAGGTTCTTCTGGCTGTTGTTATCAACAATGAAATGCAATGGGGTCCCCTTCATCCACATATGTGAATGGAAGAGGCGCTCCCCCTATTCATGATCTATTGGTTCTTCTAGTTGAATTTTTGTGGTCGGGACAGTAGCAGTGGGGTCTGCATCAATGATCTGTCTATTTTCAATATTTTCTAGATCAGATTCCAAATCAGGGTTCGCCTCCGTGTCTTTGACCTCGACTACCAATGATTGTTTCGAGCGACATTCATCGGTGTTGTGCCAAGGGATTTTGTGTAAGTCACACCACTTCCCAGTGTCATTCTTCATATTTCCTTTACCCTTCTTGTCCTGTGTCTCGGACTGGTTGTCTAGAGGTTGTTGGTTAGAGTAATCTTTACCATGCTTTGGTTGTTTCATATTTGCAGACCCAAATTCCCATTTGTTCTGGTGCCTAAATTTTTGCTCGATTTTGAAAGTATATCGATAGGCATCTCCCAATGATGAGATGTTTAGGAAATCCATTTCAGTTTGGATGTACCTATGCAAAGCCCCATGGTATTTCAAAACCAGATGCCATTCAGATTATTTGATACCCATTTTGGTACGAAAGGTATGGAAAGTATTTGTGAACTCCGACATTGTTTGGCTCTTCTCTTGTTGCATTGTGGTCCATCTCATGTACCGGTATTCATAGTTATCAACATGATAGTACTACTCTTTGACCGCATCCACAAAAAAATACCAATTGGGCTCGACCCCATATATTCCAAATTCCTCTGTTGAACTTTTCTCCCAGTAATTTTCCCACCAATTTTTGACATGGGGGAGAGCCTTGAAAAGTGAAAAGGTGATCTTTTCCTTGTCGGAAAATTTTTGAACAAAGAAATAACCTTCTAATAGATTTAACCATTTTTCTAAGGTATCCGCATCTATCTGACCTTCAAATATGACAATATCAAAATTAACTTGTACCTTGAAGGGAGAGGTTCCTCCAAAATGACCACTTGATGAAGATGCACCTATTGTTATCGATGGGCATTGAAGGATGTGTGAAAAATTATCCATCATTTCGTCCCTCCGTCGTGCGAGAGCTTGCTCAAGAAACCGGTTAATAGAATCTTATGCTCCACCATTTTTATTTTCTGCCGCCATAAAGGGTTTCTTGGGTGTGCGAGAAAGATTTTCCTCAAGAGAGACAAGCTCAAGACCCAACTGGCTATACTCGGACCTCGTCGAGGACATGCGCTGAAAAAATGATCAAGAGAATCCCGCTCTGATACCATTGATCCATATTATTTTCAGAACAAAATGAAGAAGAGAAATTACAATGAAATACACATAAAAATTTCCAAAAACAGAGAAATACAACAATACTTGATTTCTATTAATGAAATAATTGTAAAGAGACTGTAAAAATATAGAGTGCAAGACTCGCTAGAATGGTGGCATCTTTATCTTTGAGAAGAGATGTGATGGCTACACTCATTCGCAAGAAGAAGATTACATTGAGGCTTTGAAGGCCTTTTTATGATAAACATGACTTCCAAAACCCTAGACATCCAAAAACTTAACCCTAGGATATGAAACGCCAAAAGTCACGTGGGCCCCATTTGGGAAAGTTAGTACATTAACTTCCCAGGGTCGTAACTTTTGCATATGATCTTCATTTTAGGTGCGTGATAGCCGTCTAAGAATGTCTTTTCGAGAAATATGCATTATGCCATCAAACTCTGACTCCGTCTATAGTTTGATTGTGGCACACCAAAAAACCATTGTTTAGGGCCCCAAAATGACCCTGAAAGTACATAAATATGTGCTAACATGAAAACATACAAAATAAGCCAATTGGATTAGGTCATGGGAGACCACCCGTATCCACCAGGAATATGTGTAGGGATTCATACAACCACAAAAGTGTAGAACCCACAATTACAAAGAAGTACAAAATAACGTGTTGAACTAAAAACTGACAAGAGGAGCTAGTTGAAATAGGTGGATAGCCACTAATATCCACCCGGATCACCTGAGCTATTTTTAGTTTATGTTTTATTTGAATTACTTTATGTTCCATTTCTTTCAGCATGTTTGACCCGATTGTAATTCTATCTACTAAAATTATTCCAGCTGATTGGAATCTTGCATTGTCTACCATAGAGGGATTTAAAAGGGCTCATCTTCAATGACTCTTGATAGCCATTGTTGTAGGAAAAATCTACCAGTGGTAGGTAGTCTTCCCACTTCTTAGGATGATGCAGTACATGCATCCTTAACATGTCCTCTAATACTTGGTTTACCCTCTCTGTCTGTCCATTAGTTTGAGGGTGATAGGTTGTGCTAAACAACAACTTAGTCTCAAAACCAACCATTAAAGATTTCCAAAAGATCGAAGTAATTTTTTTATCTCTGTTAGATATGATCTCCTTAGGTATGTCATGGAACCAAAATATTTCTCTCATGAAGATACTAGAAATATCTATTTCCTTGCAAGTTGACTTGACATGAACGAAGTGAGCAACCTTACTCAATTTCCCCCCCACTACCATGATGGCATCATTCAACTTGGTTGATTATGGTAATCCGATGATGAAATCCATGGAGATGGTTTCCCATTTCCATTCTGGAATTGGTAGTGGATGAAACAACCCTGTTGGATGTCGATGTTTTGCCTTAACCTACTGACATTCTAGACATTTAGCCAAGTAATCGACTATGTACTTCTTCAGTCCTAGCCAATAGAACAATTTCCTAGTGTTCGTAATAATTTTCCGATAACCAGGATGACCATTATATGGTCTTTTGTGTAGTTCATCCATCATGAACCTCTTCACATTGTCACAATTCATAATATACCACCTACCTTTGTAATTTAGTAGGCCATCATTCAACATTTGATAACCTTCGTTCTTCAGCCCCGTGGGCTCTTGTTCTAAGTACGATTTTACAGTCTCGAAGAATGCATCGGTTTCTTGTGAACTCTTGACTCTCTCACTGACATCTGTTTCACAGGTGCTTATCGCTGCCAAGTGAATCACTTTCATACTTCTACTGAGGGCATCAACCACCCTGTTTTATTTTCCTTTGATATGTTTGATTTCAAAATCAAACTCACTAAGGAGAGCCATCCATCTAGCTTGTCTAGCATTAAGTTTTGGTTGATCAAACAGGTACCTCAACCCACAATGGTCTATCATAAGCACAAATCTTCTACCTAGGAGTGAATTCCTCCACATTTTTAAAGCATGCATTATGGATGCCAATTCTAGATCATGGGTCACATAATTGATTTCATGATCATTCATTTTTATGAATTCGTAGAGAATTACATGTTCTTCTTGCATAAGGACTCCTCCGAGTCCTTCCTTGCAGGAATATGTACACACAAGGAAGTCCTAGTTTGGGTCTGCAATCTTCAGTACATGTGCATTGGTTATAAGGTATTTCAACTCTTGGAATCTCTCTTCACATTCTGATGTCCAAACGAATTCAACTCCTTCTTTTTAAGGTAAGTGATTGGGCAATCAATCTTGGAAAATCCTTTTATGAACCTCCTATAGTACCCTGCTAGGCCCATAAAGGATCTGATATCAGGCACATCCTTTGTCTTCATCCTTAATTCGTACCTGATGGTATCTGGACCTCCAGTCGATCTTGGAGAAAATTATAGCACCCCTTAATTGGTCAAACAAGTCATAGATCCTTGGCAAATGATACTTATTCTTTATGTTTGTCTTATTGGGTTGCCTATAGTCTATGCACAACCTAAGTATGCCATCCTTCTTTTTCACAAACAAGGATGGTGCTCCCCATGGAGACACACTAGGCCGAATGTATCCTTTGTCCATTATTTCCTTTAGTTGTGGTTTGAGCTCAACTAGCTCTGGGGTACTCATTCTATAGGGTGTTCTAGACACTGGCACCGCTCCTGGTGTAAGTTCTATTGAAACGTCAATGTCTCTTCTTAGAGGTAGACCTGGTACCTCTTATGGGAACACATATTTATCCTCTCTTAGTATGGGATGGTCCTCTAGGCTTGGTTTGTCATCCTAAATAGAGTCGAACACCTATATTTCATACAAAGGACATCCTTTTCTGCAATACTTCTTCACTTGAAGTGTTGATATTTGTCTCACTGAGACATGCTTTTGAATCCCTTGTAGGGTTACCTTTCTCCCTTTTTCATTTTCACATTTCAAAGTTTTATTGTAACAATCCAACTTGGTTTTATGGGCAACCAACCAATCCATGCCAATCAACATGTGATAAGATCCTAAAGGAAGTATGTTTAGGTTCGCTTGGGTGGGAAATACACTCATAACAAATTGGCATGCTGGTATGACCTCTCTTACTTTTCTTTTGGTTCTAGTGGCTAGTTGTACCAGCCATGATTTAACATGTTTAACTTGTTGCAATTTACATTTCTCAACAGTTTGAGGGGAAACACAACTCAAATTAGAAACAGGTTCAATTAAAATGGAAACTAGATGGTTGACAACCATACCTTCCATCTCCACAACTGAAGCTTGGTGGTTGGCTTGTTTATTATCCAAGGTTGCATAAATCTGTGACATGCTCCTATCTACATCATTGACTATGGTAGCCTCTTGGATGTTTAAGACCCTCCTATTGTTCTATTTCCTATATGGGTAGTCCCTCAACAAATGTTCTTCTCCACAACCCCAACATTTCAAGGGTTCTCTCTTTGTGTTATCAGTCTTACATGGGGCTGCTCCAAAGGGTTTATTTCCACTCTGAGAGGGGAAATTTTTATGGTATACACTTTTAGTAGGAAGGCTCATCTTATAACCTTTCCCATAGCTCTTGAATCTTGAGGGTTTAAACCCCTTTTTCTTGAATCCCGAACTACTCTTCTTCTTCCAATCCTCATGAGGTTCTGTTTTGTTCTTGAACTGGTGTCTTCTAAGGTCTTTGGCTCATCAAATTCAATCCTGTCTCGAAAGGACTGAGGTATCCCACTACTAAATCATTTCATTTTTACCTTTTCATCCTTTATGCAGGGTACATACCTTATCAACTCAAGGAATTTATTGATATATTCATCTATGGTGAGATGTCCCAACGTGAGTTCATAGAACTCCTTGGTCTTCCCATCAAAGTATTTCTCTGACAGATACTTCTTTTTGAAGTATTTCTCAAATTGTTTCCATGACAAGTTATTCTCATGGATTCCTTTCACATTCCTAAGGTCCTCCCACCAAATGGAGGCCTTTCCATTCAAGTTAAATATAACTATTTGAACCTTTAAATTTTCAGAGTAGTCATGGACTCTGAAGTACTTCTTCAAGCTAAGCAGCCAAAATTTTGCTTCTTCCCCCTTCTTCATTTCTCCATTGAAGGTGGGTGGTTTGGCCATCTTGAACTCTTCAAGGTCATGACTCTTGGAATGTTTCCTCTTCTTTCTTTTCCTCTGATAATGAAAGATAGTTTTTCTACTAGAGGATTCCTTGGAGTTGTCAGTTTCCTCGTCGAGGATTCTTCGGACGAGTGTCTCTTGGCTCCATGTTGGAACTTCTTTGATGTGCTCCTCCTTGTGTGGCCACTTTCAAGACCATCCTTTCGTATCTCAGGTGGACTCTGGGTTTTCTTCATATGATGTCTGTCCACATGACTGGTCGATGGTCCATGTTGCAACTGCATTTGTATATCTGATAAGCTTTGTAACATGACTGCATTAATTTCAGTTTGTTTTTCCTGCTCTTTTATCAACCTTTCATTGTCATCCTTACAACTCTGTAATTCTTCCACGAGGCTTCTTATAGTTTCAACCAGATCTGAAGGGGTTTCCACTGTCCTTCGCTCATCAACTTCTTCCTCTCTATTATGGGAGATTTCCCCCAATTCATGGTGTGTTAGCATCCTTTATGTTGTAGTTTTCCCACGGTCTATTCACTACTTGAGTGTTGATAATTTTTTTTATGTTAGTTAATGGTCTATTAGTTCATGAACAACACACAATTCATATTTTCCAAACACACATAACAATATAAAATTTCATTCCTTTCTTCAATAGAGGTTTAACTAAGCCTTTTAGGAAAGGGGTAAGATAAGGTGTCACCCCTAAAAGTTCTTTAAATAAAATTCTATTTAAATAATATTTTTAGGTGACTCATTCATGAACCCAAGCAGACCAAGTGCTGTAACCATGCTATGATACCAATTTGTAACACACGTGATCTCTAAGTACCCTTTCTAGGGATGGGGCATTAAAATTTTTCTTACTCAAATCATCTTGAATCATCTGTCCGAGATGATTCATCCTCTTCTACTCACCCGTATCTTCCTAATGATTGTTACCCGACCCTAATCCGACCTCTGGTTTAAAATTTATGGATTCTCGAAGTCCTTCGAGAGTTTAGTGGTTGAGGGCCATGTGGCACCCATGTGGATCCATATTGTTCGTACCATTTCCATGTTCCTACCTCCCGTAGGGAAGGTCCATCCACCGTCCAAACCAACAGTGAGACTTAATCCTCATATAACAAACAACTAGAGGAGAATTCGACGTTCGATGCTTCAACATTGAACACCGCTTTTCTTTTCTGCACGCATATCCTCCCGAGTCCCGAATTCCCAAAGGATTCAGAATATCACCACGTGGCTTCGGACTTCAACCCTTTCGAATCACCCTTGACACTGTAACCCAAAGCCCTGGAGTCCCCAAGTCCCGAACATCCAAGGAGTCCACTCTCGCACGGGGTTACATATTAGATGCGACGATGAATACCGGTGGGTCCCAAATACTCCTACCACCACATGGACCAAACATGTAATTGTCAGAGATGACACATGACAAGGTAGAGAGGAAACATGGCCCCTACAGTGGGTGACACATGTCACGTCTTAATGGGCACGTAGGGTTGGTGAAATGTCCAGATCCAGGTGACATGTGGCACGCCAAACATGGGCCCACGTCACCCTAGGTGACGTTTTCATATCATGTCACCCCAGGCTGATCACCTTTGAAGTCCTTCAATCTTACGGTCATCGTGTGTCCACGTAGCCCCTATATCTAAGGCCTCTGTTACTTCGTAACTTCGTCGCTTGGGGGATTCGTGGTGTGACTCCCTCCTTGCTCCCGGAGTGTTCAACACTGGAGAGACCTTGGCATAAATACAATGACCAGGTAATATCCCAAAGGATCCCTAGATCTACAATTCTCGTTACTTCACAGCTCCAACCTTTGTGGGTTTCGACTTTATGGTCGGTCCACTCTCCCGAAGTAGGAATTCGCCGAAGTAACATCCGCGGGTCCCTTCTTTGGATGATCAAATGGTTAAGAGGGGTTCTTAATAAACTCCCCAGATCCATGGCTCTCATCACTTCTTGACTTTGTCGTTCGGTGAGTTTGATGCTATATCATCCCCGTTCTCACGGAGTGCGACTTTGCCGAAGTTACCTCGGCGTGGATCCAACAACCAAGGGGGCTCCCAAATACTCTCAGATAGGTGGTTCGCGTTTCTTTGCGATGGGTAAATGGGTCAATGTTTAACGGTGGGGCAAGTCTGTATGTCCCAGATAAGGAAACCTCCAGGCGCCAATCAACCTTGTGGGTAACCACAACCATCAGTTGCCTTCGACCAATTTATAAACGGTAGGGTAGAAACACTTTGGAGCTCCGAACTCCTGGAGTTCTAAAGCCAGAAGGCTTAACTCCTTTTGGGCCCAGCGTAGGATTCCCAGACCTTGGTCACATGGGTCCTTTGGAAACTCGTGTGTGCTATGCGCTAATTCCTTTAGCCATAAATGGGTTAAGGACATGGGCATGAGCCCTCGGTCATACTGTGAAGAGTCTAAAGGAGGCGCTGTCCTTCCACATGGTTTGAACTTGAAATTCTCACGAGGGTAGATTCAAGAGGTCAACAAGACTTAAACATTTCTATAAATCCTACCCCAACTCTCTTGTAGGCTTACGTCCCACGATTCTTTAACTGCTAAGCAAAGGAAAACAAAAGACCATTCAAAAGCATGAGTTCATAGGGAGATAATACATACATATACCTTATTCATTCAATACAAAAATCATTCATAGACAGATAAATATATGTATTCAATCACCATTTCCATTTCAACACACAGAGTATGAAAATACTTATCATAAAACCAGAGTTCGTGAAGCGACTGCTGAAAGGTGTGCATGTTTCCACCCAACCATAGACACAACCACTTCTGACGGATTTACCATTGGCTACCCCCGAGCTAGACCATGATGCTATGAGGGAGACTCTTTCTTCTTGCTCAACGACAGTCAGGGATGAAGGTTACTCTCCTCCTCCCACAGGACCTTGGCAATGAGTTTTCTCTATACCAAGCAAGGAGGTCTGCACGAGTACTTCCATAGTCACTCGTCAACCTCGTTTATTAGCTTGTAATAAAAACCATGACAACCACTTTAGGTGCCCGAAACGAGCTTATTTTTCAGTTCTTTCTCGAACTAGAGAGTAGTAAATGCTCTTTTTCTCCTCTCAAGATTGCTCTTTTGACTCTTCTCTCTTCCCAGATCTTTTTTTTCGCTCTCCTACCTCTGCCCACAAACTACCTCTTTATTTCCTTCCTCAACAAGGTTGCATGGGTCCGAATCCCTAGCTTGTGGCCAGGTCTGGAATTCTCGCAGATGGGTACTCTGCCCCATCTCCTCATTAACCCTTGAGGAGGACTCTTCCAGCTACCACTCTGACTGGTAATTCATTTTTGAGTCTGATTTATTAATTCCAGTAAGGTATTGGTTTGGTGGGGGGTCATCTCAACCAGTTATGGTTCCCCTTGTGGGAAATACTAGAACAACTGAGAGGGGGGGGTGAATCAGTTGTTCATAAGCTTAAACAATTTTATGCCTTTTAAATAATTCTTAAGATTTCTTCATATGTCATCAACCAATCATACAACATATGGACAGTAAGAGAAAAGATCATCAGTCACACATAAAATACACACAGAGACAGATTTTCACGAGGAAACCCATAAAGGGAGAAAACCTCTTCTTCTTCGAAATGATAGGCAGTCTTTTTCTGTTCTGTACATCATTTACAATTGAGAACCAACTCAATGTGAGGCTGCTACCTCTGCTTTACAAGCTGCAACTTGTTTGAGAGCTCCAACTCTCTAGTTTCTCTAGCACCCACTAGAAGGAAGCACCAACTCCCTGTTTATTCCAGCACCAACTGGATGGAAGCACCAACTTCCTGATTATTCCAGCACCAACTGGATGG